>JAYJMB010087848.1:0-20529 GCA_036873735.1 Pouteria campechiana
GCTGGTGTCATCAATCGGTCGGACAGCTGCTCGGCTACAGCTAGATGGCTCCCTTTGATTTTCCATGGCCCAACAGCTCCCAAGAAAACAGTCTCGGGAACGTCAAGGACAAATGAGGATGCCAACGGATGGTAAGCAAACATATCATAATTTAGGGGTAGTCCCCTACTTATTTTGCCCCCATTAGTGCTATACCACCAAGTGTAATCCTTGGTCACATAAACTTTTCGGGCCGGGCAAGGTAAGAAAACATCGTAATCTCGAAATGTAGAGGTGAAATGGAATGACAGAGGATACCACCAAGCTAGACCAACCCCTTTTATGCGCTCCTCTCGAGATATAAATACAACACGACCTGGCATGTCTTGGTCATGACCAAATTGCCTAGCAAAATGGTTCGGGAAATACGGTTCGACCCAAAATCTAGAGCCTTCTCGAAGAGGAAGCAAGCAAGCTTGCAAGGAAATGATCAACTCATTAATTTTGCCAAAGGTTTCATCCTTGCCTTTCACCTCAAATCCCAAAGGGTTGTTGACCAGAGCGAGTAGAAACATCTCCTGAGAAAACTTGTGTAATTTTAATAACCGATTTGTTACTTCATCAAACCGTATATTCCTAAAGATGGCGGTCAAAAACTTCCCCAATAACAAGCCCTCACCAGGCAATTGAGTTGGCAACTCAACCCCGTAAACCCAGGGAAAGTAAAGTCCTTACCAAGCTATAAAGAAGTGGACTGGGAAGTAAGTAGTGCACATGACTGGCCCAAAAAGATGTAAGACCATGTCGTTCAGCCCGCAATAGATGTCGCACAATACACGAGGAGCCATGGATAGCCTCTTACCTTTAGCAAGTTGAAGGGCTGGCATCAAGCATAAAGGGTTAATGCAATGGTCATGCGCTGATGAAGGATAGATAATAATAGAGAGCCACAACATAAGGAATAAAACTAATTCCTCCTTTGGGACAATACTGCCTAAAAGGGCCTCTTCGGCCCAAGGCCTCTTCGGCCCAAATAGTCCATTTTGCCCAATCTTCAGGCGCAGGCATCCTATATTTTTGGGCATGGGGATTAGAAATCCTTCTAAACAATTGGGCCCAGCCAATCCAAGGAAGTTTAGAGCCTGACCGTCTTAACCTACTCATGATATTCAAAACACAATGGCCTAAGCTACCTTCTTTGAAGTCCTCGTTCGGCGGAAGGTACAAGTCAAAAGGTTCCCCAATGACAGGCAGCCCACAAGCAACATTGAGGTCCCACAGTATGATGCTCATCTCGCCGTAAGGAAAATAGAAGGAATTGATTGTTGGAGACCAGAACTGAATGAAACCACAGATGGCCTCCATATGCTGGTGGAATGGACTATGAGTGCAAAGAATCACCTCATAAATGCCAGCTTGACAAAGGACGCTTTTATGCGTTGTCAGAATATGCTCTGCCCAAGGTTTAAAAAAGTTATTCTTTGGTAAGCCACCCTTAAACTGGCCTCTTTCTCCATCAGTAACAAACTTATAACCCTCGAGAATTGTTACCCTCTGACGAGGGGTCTCCAAAGAGTACTCATGAGGATCCAACATCTCTTTAATGGGAAACAGGAAATACCCATCGAAATGGTCCTCATCGTCATAGTACGCAAAGGCATTGGTAGATAGATAGGCACTCTGAACATCTTTTTTATATATAAAACAAGTTTGAGAGCGGAGAGCAAAAGGGCTTTCTTTACTCTTTATACTTGTCATGGAAAGGTGACGTATTGGAGAATGCCTCGGGATATAGCTATCAAAATCGGAAAGTTTTTGCTTGGGAAGCTCTGCATTTAACCAAACAAAGAAGCCCTTGTCTATCTCCTTAACCTGATAATAATGGATAGCACTTTGAAGGCCAGGGCCACCACCCTTCTTTTGCTTCTTACGTTTTCGCAGCAATTGGTGTTCCGGTGCTATATGAGCTCCTCCTTGGCACTGAGCCGTAATATGAGCTTTCTCTTGGCAAGCCGACATAATAGGAACACCACTTTTGTGTTGCGATGCAAGCAAAATCTTATCGAAGCGCTGGGCTGTAATACGAATGCCACCTTGGAACTGTGGCGGAGCAAAGATCTCTCCTTCCTCTGATCCGTCTGGCTCAAGAGCAATGTCGGATAAAGGAACCGCGTCAGTGGCAGGAGGGTCTGGAATAGAGTTATCCACCATAGGCCGCATCGATGTTACTTCATCTTGGTCATTATGTTCTCCAACAAAACTTGAATCAACAGTGCAGGGAACGGAGTCAAACTCGTCCACTCTAATAGGAGAATCGTCAAAGTCCACGCAATCAATGTATCCGACAAGGGATGGAGAAGTCACTCTGTGGTGAGGATCCATATCTATACAAAAAAAAGAGAGAAATAGTCAGCCCCCAGCAAACACGGTCAAAGAAAGTTGAATGCAATAAAACCCATATATTAGTCTCTCCAAAGAAATTTTATCATGATCAAAATGTTTGAAAAGCCTAAGGTGTCGGAGTAAATTCCAAATGCTTAGGATTATTAAAGGTGATCCCAAAATACAAAGTCTATCTGGTTCACTAGAAGTGACAAAATAGCACATTTCGGTCCTAGACCGCAAAAGCATTGTGGAACCCATCTCATTAAGTTCCTAAGCCTGCCTGGCTGTTAGGCTTTGTCAACCAGCAACAAAGCTAGGCCGCATAACTTCTAGCCCGCCGGTCATGTGCGGTTTTAGCGATTTCTTTGGAAGGCCACCGGTGCACACATAAAAAAAAATGTTGCCCGCCTTTACCAAGCTGGGAGATTAATGCTGCCAAGGACATCCGCCAATAAAATCTCTTGAAAAGGCCTCCACCCCTAAGTTGGTCACTGTAACAACAGATGGCGATATGGGATGGGAAATGAGTTTCCCTGTAAAGAGTGCTTTCTCGCTACTAATAAATGGCGAAGAATCTGAAATGAAGATATTGTCAAAGCTGAGATAATAAATAGCAGCAAATAGCAGAGAAGAAATTAAAGAAGGCATAGAACATAACGTTGCAACAAGAGAGTCTTAATAGCACCAAGATGGGGCATAAGAGCGTACCATCCACAGGGCTGACTTCTTCCTTTCAACAGAGATAAAGCACGGAAGTATTGTTGAAGTTCTAAGAGAACTCGTCAAAAGCAAGTGGAGAGTGAGAAAGATGTCGCGAACTTGAAAAGGCAAGAGGCAACGGCCTCCCCCGAGACAACTTTATAGACCGCCAGCAGGCGGCCGTTGAGCTTGGCAGAGAATAAAAGAGGGAAGCCTGAAAAAGGCTCCTCGACGGGTATCCTAAAATGGAAATCCAAGCAGCCTTTTGGATTTCCAAATCAACGACTAGGATTACAAGCTACTGGCTAGATCGGGTTTGACATATGCAGGAACCTGATTTTCCAGAGGAAGGGGACGATGGCTAACACCACACTCATTCTGCTAATGGTTTACCCGTGCTACCTGGCCATCGGGGGGCATCTGTTGGGCCATGGATAATCAAAGGCGGCTATCTGGTCGGAGTTGATTAGCTGTCCGACCAGCTGACGACACCGGCAGCGGCAGCGGCGCAAATGGGAGTGGTGGGCGCTCTGGTCTGCAAGCCCTTGTTGCATCACTGGCATCGTGACGCCACTGGCTATGCAGCTGAACATGAAGTCGACGCTTTGTTGGTGTAGCCTACCAGCGGACGAACGAGGCTGATCATGGACACAACCATGTCGCTGTCCGGTGGAGACGGTGACGTCGCTACTGGGCATGAAGGCTGCTAGCCACAAATAGAGTCGGACAGTGTCGCCGATGGAGCAGATAGCATCGGCGATGATTGACGTGGACGAACGCAGGTGGTGCGACACCCCCTGTTTCGTGGCAGCCACAAACAGGGCGTCCGATGGAGACGCCGGCAGCAATATCGACGTCGAATGGCATCATCAGCGATAGCGTTGGCAGCAACAAAGCTCTTGGATGACGACGGCGTGGCGGTGGACCGTCGGCAGCGATGTCACGTCGTTGGCAGCGACGCAAGCAGTGGACATCGATGAGCAGCTCGCATTTTTCCGGCCAGTGAGTTGGCTGCACGACGCGGGAGGGGACCTTAACAACATCGGCGTAACGCAAGGATCCCGATGAACGGAGCCGATCAGACGTTCAACTGCCGGCCGGCGAAATCCAAACACTTGTTTTGCGGCTAGAGCAAGAGTTCGGTCCAGTCTCGACGACCCCCTCCCGGCCGCCAAATCAGAGGTTCAGTGCGGTAAAATCGAGTCTAGCCGCTCGGCCGGGTTCGATCGGTCGTCCGATCAGCCGAGACCATGGGCGGAGGTATGCAGCGGCGACATCAACTTCATGAAGTTGAGTACCTGCAGCAGACGGCTGCCCTGTTCCATGGCAACCACGAACAGGGCGTCCGACAGTGGACACGACGAGGCCTAAGGTGGGCAACGCAGTCCGCCCCCCCCCCTCGGGCTGCAATGACGACAGCAAGCAACGAGTCCCTGCTTGGCAGCAAACGGACGGCACCGGCAGCATGGGAGAAAGCCAAAAAAAAAAATGCTGCCCTGTTGTGTGCATTCTGGCGCCAGCAAAGGTGGACCGCAAGAAACCTAATGGACGGAACGACGGAAGACGATGCCGGTGCAAGGAGCAGCAGTGCCTCACTGCCGTCGGCAACGACAGCTCATGACGATGGCGCACGGCCACACAGTGGCCACGACAGGCAGCTGATCCATCATGAAACGGATGCGACCGTGAGCAGGAACCGGCCGAAATGGTGCATCATTAGCGAAGCCATGACGACGCGGCTCGTCGGCAGAACGAATGGGCCAAAAATGCCAACGTGGCGTGGAATCGACGTTGTCGCTGGCACGCCGCAAACATGGGCACCATATCACGCATGACTGAGATGCCGTGTGACCAAGGCTAGCATGCCGAGAGGCTGATTGGGAGTGCCAGCATGGGGCGCAATTGGTGCTGCCATCGATGTGCCGTAGAGATAGGCACCACTCCAACTGAGGTGCCGCGTAACCAATGCATGACCGAGGGGCGTCGCGCACTTACTAACACGACCGATGCGTTACGCTTGCAGCAGCTGTCCTGGTGCGCGGAGGAGGTAGCTCAGGCCGACGCGTCGCATAGCCGAAGCTTTCTGACCATGATAGCATGTTTTGCCACGAGGGCACTTGGCTGATGTGGCATGAAATCGAGACAGGCAATAACAATAAACCAGGTTAAAATCCTGCTGACAAGCTAAGCAAATGAAAAAATCATGGTCGTACAAAATATCTTTTGAGCTGAAGATAATACGTGTATCAACCTTAGAAAGTAAACTTTCAAAAATATATGTTCAAAGGCTATATCAGAAAGAGAATTCAAATCTTGCAATTTATTAATTGCATAGTACCTATGATAGGGATGTATGCAATTAATTTTAATTTAAAAGATTGTTTAATTTGGATTGGCCCAAGGCATAAATAAAAATCCTAGAGGAAGCTCCAAGATGCCCCCATGTTGGAGCTTGAATTCCAAAAATGCCCCCATTGGTGATGCTGGGCATGTTTTCCAAGGAGTTTCCCAAGATGCCCTCATGTTGGAGCTAGAATTCTAGAAATGCCCCCATTGGTGAAACTGGGCATGTTTTCCAAGGAGTTTCCCAAGATGCCCCCATGTTGGAGCTAGAATTCCAGAAATACCCCCACTGGTGAAGCTGGGCTTGTTTTCAAAAGGAATCCTCAAGATGCCCTCATGGTGGAGTTAAAATTCCAAAAATGCCCCCATTGGTGAAGCTGGGCTTGTTTTCCAAGGAGTTTCCCCAAGATGCCCCCATGATGGAGCTGGAATTCTCGAAATCCCCCCATTGGTAAAGCTGGGCATATTTTCAAGAATTCCCCAAAATGCCACCATTTTGGAACTAAAATTCCTAAACTACCCTCAGTGGACCTAGAACCTATAAATACCTCTTCCTCTTCTTGCAAAGAGGATTTGTGGAGGAAGGAGAATTCTCTTGGAAAGAGAGAACCTGGAGAAAGAGCTTTGAGGAATCTTCAAGAGGCAGGTGTCTCACTTAACACCAGTGGCCCATAGCCACTAGTAATCTATCTAGATCCTGAGGGCACTTTGCCATGGCCCCACCATGGTACATACATGGGTCCCACCCATGTATGGTAATGGTGGGTCTCATATGGTGGGCCCCACATGGTCAATGGACAACAAGATAACACTGAATTAGACACCCTAGACATATTTAACCAGTTTAAATCCTGTAATTGCCTCATAGATCAGAGGATTAATGGCATTATCTTAAATTAACTCAGAGCAGTCATTAGTACTAATCACTATCATTAGTGTTAATCATAATTGAGCTTAATTAACTCAAAGTATAATCGAGCTTAATTCATGTAGTCTGGATCTTCGATCTCTCACAGTATAAACGGCAGAAATCGCCCGCTTGCAGTTTTCTACGGGATATTGGAGAACACGAACCATCAACTCATTCAAAAGCCTAAGTCTAGGACTGAGTCACTGAGTTGTGACTCACCTAGTCAAACCTTAGCAACCGTTAATCATCAACTCATTCAAAAGCCTAAGTCTAGGACCGAGTCACTGAGTCGTGACTCACCGAGTCAAACCTTAGCAAACGCCAACCATCAACTCATTCAAAAGCCTAAGTCTAGGACCGAGTCACTGAGTCATAACTCACCGAGTCACTGAGTCATGACTCACTGAGTCAAACCTTAGCATATACCACTCATCAAAGCAGCCAAATCCAGTCAACCTGGCCCACTCTTCCTAGCTTCTCATGGGTAATTGAGAGAGCCAAACTAAATCCAGTTAACCTGACCCACTCTTCGTAAGCTTCTCATGGGCAATGAGAAAAGGCTTAACCAAACCTAGGTCACCTGTTCTCTTCTGATCTCTTTCTAGTCTAAACATAATAGAGATCACCCAGTCCTGAGTCCTTCCGGGATATGCCAATTGGGCCACAAAACATCTACTGTTTCTATGATTTCTTATAGTCTAAACAATAGAAATCACCCGATCTTGATCTCACCCGGGACAAATCAATCGGATCAAAACACCCATTTTCTAGTTGACCCAGTGTCTAGCAGCCCAGTCTAGAACCGCGTCATTCCATTCGCCCATTGACTTGAGGCGATCTCCTAAATATCGAGTCATCGCAATGTGCTCGGCGATCCAAAGATAGCACACGTCTATTTTGAGGGAGAGAGTGTGTGTTTTATTTTTGAATTTCTAAGATGCATTGTACTTTTTCTTTTAATCAAGGATTTTCTCCATTTTGGAGATGTAATTAGGACCACTTATGGTCTGGGATGTGAACATACAATTTTTCTGATGTACACAGTAAGTGTAATCAATTGAGAAAAATCAATAATAATAAAAATTATTTGATTCATTCCAAAGGCGACCAATTCCAGTCATGTCATTCCATTTACATTATTTCTTCCTCATTTTCTGTCCTTAATACAATGTTCAAATCCACACTAGATATTACAACCTACACCAGCACTTAGCCCATAACTTGAAGTTGCATTGTGATGGTAGTTGTCAATTAAGTGTACACATTCATTCGGCCATAGTGACACATAATAAAAAAATGTATATACACATGATTTATACATGCCTTAATATACAAGGACTTGTTTAGATTAATAACTTTACAATTTTTATACATCACTACAATACCCAAAATGATAAACTTTTATAATTACGATCACTAAATGGATATGGAGTCACAACCTATCCTATTCATGAGCTCTAACCCTATGTTGGGCTCTATCTTTTGGCCTATTAATTAATAACCACAAATAAAATGGGGTAAGTTTGGGCAACTCAGTAAGCAGGTAAAGCGATCAAATAGAAATTGATTAAACAAGAATAAAAAAATATGCCACTTAAAATCATGAATAATATTATACATATATACGTCCAAGACATAATGCATTCGGTGGCAATCCAATGATCTTATATGCATAGGGGGATTCCTATCAGGCCATCCAGGTCACCACACTAATAGGTGTATCTATATCCGGCCATGCAGGCCATCATGCTAATAAACATATCTATCTCCAACCATATAGGCCACCACATCAATAGACATATCCATATTCAACCATACAGGCCACCATGTTAATAGGCGTATCCATATCCAATCATACAAGTCACCACACCAATGGCCATATCTGTATACGGTCATATAGGACACCTCGCCGATAGACATATTCATAAATAGACATATTCATATATGGCCATATAGGCCACCATGCCAATAGGTGTATCCATATTTGGCCATATAGGTCACCATGCTATTAGACGTATCCATATCCGACCATGTAGGCCACCAAGCTAATAGGCGTATCCATATCTGGCTATGCAGGCATCCAAGCCAAGTTGTCACATGTCTAGGCTATCTAGCCCTCCACACCCCATGGGTGTCGCATACAATCCAGGTCATTCAGACCTTTGTGCCACCTAGGTGCATCCACCCTCAAGGGTGTCAAAGCATAGCCATTGCAACATGTTTATACCTCACAAATACTACAATCATACACGTGCCTTCCAAGCACTTAAGTCTTCCAGGCGTATATATATATATATATATATATATATATATATATATGTCCTGTTAACTTACTCAAATTCATGATGTATTTCGTGATGCAATCTTACATAATGATATATAAAATCATACCATGCACCCACATCATGACATTCAATTGTCAAAATAATCATAAGACTACCAATCCAATCAATCTCAAACATTATGTAACAACCATGTATATTAATCAATCCATTATGCGACAAACCTCAACGACAATCAAAATACAATGCTCGGATACATTTTTATGAAAATCCAAACTTATTTACATAAGAAATTAAGACCTGCTTACCTTTATGTAGATATTACACTTCCTTTAGCTTTAAGTTCGGTAATTGGAGGTCAGATCAACAATTTATGAATCCTACACTCAAAATACATTTCCCATCACTGTCTATATATGTTTAGAGTTTACAAAAGGGAACTAATTTAAGCTCTAGCTTAAATTCAAAAAAATAGCCCTTTTTAGGGTTTAGCGGACTGTTTGATTTAAGGCTCGCTTATGGGGCAATGAAGAATGTAATAACGATGCTTAATTACACTTTGTTCTTCTTAGCATCATTTCATCAAATAGTTAGAGTGAATTTTTTAATTTACCTAATTTCAACAAGGTATAGTATATGAATTTCCTTTTTAACTACACAAAATCATATTAATACCATCCTTAGTGCCACTTACAACCATATCATGCTCCAAAATTCTGTTTCTTCATTTTCCAATCCTCCAAAATCTTAGGTTTTCACAAAACCCCTTTAACAAGTTGTATTTCTAAAAATTAATGAGTAAGAACTACTAATTAGTAAAGGAAATCACTTACCTCTTATCTTTCTTCCACCAATTCCAGCAAAAACTTTCCTTTGGGGAAACTTTTCAATTTTCTTCCTTTTGTTATCACTCTCACAATCGAAATTTAGTGCTTTCACCACTTAAGATAGCCGTAATCCACATATCTAATGTCATTCCCATTGAATTTTGCCGAATTCAGCTGCAAATTTGAAAACCCTGAAGGGTTGGGATGCATGGGAGAATGAGGAAGTGCGAATGGAGCAAAAAAGGCTAGTGGAGCACTTTAAAAATACAAATTTTTTGGTGCTCTACTGCACCACTATGAACCAACGCCCCAACTCCTAATCCTATGCCCATCTATTTTGCCATCCCACACCTTGGGTGCCCTAGCGCTAGGTTGGGCGCTGGGTGCCCCTTTGCTTTGCCTTTTTCTTCATCCTTTCCTTTTTCCTTTTTTCCTTATCTTTAGTTACTAAATTCCTATATAATTATAGCATTAAAATGGATAACTAATTTCGCCAATTAAGTAGGAAAGATATCTCTTGTGATTATATCAAGTTAGATTTATAATTCCTTCCAAAATTTAATGTACATTCGTTCTTAAACTGAAGAAGTGAATTTACTTATACCTTAAAATGTCAAGGCCTCATAGTTAATTAGGAAGAGTGTATTAAAAAAGCGAAGTAAGGATGACATCAATAATGTAAGATTTTTAATAAAAAATTTAAAAATTAAAATATAAATAATAATAATAATAATAATAATAATAATAAGATTGTTATTCTAAACAAGGATGCTACATAAGTCTTAAAGATTGTGTAGAGACAGACTATATTGCTAGTGCACCTAAACAAAGCCCATGTAGTGAAGAGTGTACTGCTAATGCATCTAAACAAAGTAGGAGGGGCCTTTTTAAAAAAATATAAATATGTTTTCTTATATTTATTTATCTTTTATTCTCCCAGAGATAGGAAAAACTCTTTTGTATTAACTTTATTGAGTTTATTTTTTTCATTTTGAACTTCATATTTCCCCTTGGGCTTGATTTGTTCATTCGATTGAAAACGATTAAAAGTTTTTTTAATTATTTTCAATAGTCCATTTGGTATCTACCCATCATAAAAATTTTATTTCTTGGCATTATCTATATTTTTGGCCATTATATCTTATCTATTTTGACTTGTATACTTTATAGCTGGCACCCTCACTTGTATTACTTACAGTATTGCTAATCCCTTCCAATACTTTCCAGCCAACCAATCACTCCTGGTTAAGCGGTTTGTTTCCATATTCAACCATATACTTTTCACAGTTTTATATTTTAAATTTTATGAAGTGGTGGGGAGCTGTCCACTTTCTACGGATGTTTCATGGTATCGACTATGGATGGGGTTGTTGACAGATACCGAATTTTTGAAATCGTAGACATCTTCTTCAAGCAGCAGGAAACTCCATGTCAACCCCACAAACGCGGATGACCGACCATTGCCCGCTCCGTTTGAATTTCGAAATGTAATGCAACGGGGCCAGCCGCTGCCGAGCAGGGCAGCCGGATTCATTCAAAGGATTTCTTAGCTGTCAAATTCCCATAAGCGAGCCATAATTCTGTGATTTACACCATCGATCTGTAGCTTAGCTGTGTTGTCCTTTATGGGAATCAACGGTTCAGATTCAGCAGAAGAGTCCACCAGAATTTTGGGACATGGTGGTGGGGGACGTTAGACCAATCGCCTAGATCACCCCTATCTGCAGTTCGTACAGAGACTCTCACGTGGCCCACCTGTTTGGTTCGAGAGTCACATGTAGGCTAATCTTGTCTGTGGTGTCTGAAAGATTTTTTTTTCTTTTTTATTTTTAAACTTCTGACAGATAATGGACCCATTTCAATGTAGCGACATCGCAAGTTGTTCCATCTGATGGTGGATGCACTGACTATTGGCTGAAAGAGACTGGATATTTTAGCCATCCATCAATGCGTGGATTCTATTTCAAGTGGAAGGTGAAATCATCCAATCAATTCCCATAATTTAGAATCTTGATTCAGGACAGGGCATGTTTGATGTTGGCACTTGCTTGTTTGGCGAGAGAGAGAGAGAGAGAGAGAGAGAGAGAGAGAGAGAGAGAGAGAGAGAGAGAGAGAGAGAGAGAGAGAGAGAGAGTAGCATCCTGGGCATGTAGGTGGGGCCTAAGTTCTTGAGCATGTGGGTGGGAGCATTTATGTCTTGCACGGTAAAATCACATTTGATTTGTCTAAGGTAAAGGACATGGAAAATTCATTTCTCCAAGTACTATAATATATATTTTTATTATTAACTATGTTTTTAATGGTATATTTTTCATCAAACCCATATTTCAATTTATGTTATGAAAACTAAAGTAGTCATTAGCTTAAATGGGCAACATCATATGGTTGCAGAGGTTTTAATAATTTATGGCAATATGGTGGCAGAAATAATGATCCATGAATTTTTTATTGTTTAGGCAAATAATTTAAAATGGTAGATGGTGAAGAACTTGAGAAGTTACCTATGAAGCTTGTCGGTAGGATGAAAGGTGGTGCTTGTGACAAGCGATCGATGCACATTGGTAATTGATTTTCTTAGAGTGTTGAGTCGCCATACACTAATATTAACCCTAGGTATTGGATAAAATAAAGAGGTTTGCTGGCAATTCTGAAACGTGCCTAACACATCTAAATTAGCTGTTTTTTATTCACATCATTTTAAGATTGGACGTCTATATAATAATTGCATCTAGGGGGTGTGGGGGGTGTGGGTGGTACGGTCTAATAAATGGATTAGATTGCCTTAGGCCATTTGTAGATCAGCACTCCATGATAACTTTATGGTCCTGGCTGTTGCCTGCTTAAATAGGTGAAAATGAAGGAAAATAAGAAGGAAACAAGATCAGTAACATAAGGGATGATATTAATAATTGTTATGATAATTTACCCAGATCAATACTTAAGGGTCCATTTGGATGCATTAAAAATATACTCTCTTTTATATTTTTTAGATTAATATGACATTTTAATTATCATAACGATTTTATTTTTTATTATCATTATTTATATTTTTAATTATTTCTTCTTATTTTTTTATTAAAAAGCCTAAATTATTAATGTCATTAGGGACTACACTTGTCTAATACATTCTCACTGTAATGCCCACTGACAACTGCCCTGTGCAGTCAACAATAACTTACCCAAATGAATAATTAATATTTTCATCTGTGCCAGGGCTAACTTGCAACTGATGATAGAAGCACATCGACTGAGAACAAGTTCTGCATGAGAAATTCGGGATCTGTGGCCCCATACGAGTAATTCAGATTTAAGACTCCTGGGTATCATCATAAGGCTTTTGAAAAGGTCAGTATCTTATGGTGACACAAAGCCACATAAAATTCAACCATTCATCTACTTAAGTACTTATTCGAATGGTCTGTTTAGGATACTTGTTCATTTGAATGCTTAGAAACAATTGCTGAAACATCTCTTATTCATTCAAAAGGTCCACATTTCCCATTCATCATGCCTCTTTTGGTAGAAAATTGGATTCGCAGTTTCCTTTCAGACTTCATTAATTATTGAAAATGATGAAAAAAAATATAAATTGCCACTTTAAACGCGAAGTTGCCATTCGCGTTGCCAGAGTACAATTTACTTCTGAATTCGAAATCACTGCTTATATAACTATTTCCTTGCATTCTCATGTTGGCAATATTACATTTAGAAATCGGTCAATACTAGTCTTGGCTGATGAGCATGTTAGTCTAGTTTAGTTGTGCACTCGTACAGCTGCCAAACACAACCGCAAAGCCATCAAAAGTTGTTTGAACATGCTGCTAATACCTTTCTACTGTCTAGCGTCTACAGTAAGACAACTCAAAATGATGATGAAAGAAGTTTCTAACATCTTGGTAAAATCAACTCTACCTCAGTTGAAGATACCATTTTAGGTCATGAGCCCCAAAAGGGAACTAGCTCCAATCTAATTCAGGTGAGACAAAGTAGGGGAAAAAAAATGAAAATCTTTCATGACAGCCGTGTCATTCAAACCTATCCAGACCTCATACTTTAGTCATCAATAATATGAATAGAAATGACCAAGTTCTGCGATGATCTAAAATTTATGTGACCCACAAACTCATTTGGGTTAAACCAAACATAACATCCCTAGCCAGGTTAAACCAACACAGTTTTGCAGTTGGGCTGTTGCTATGTGGTTCATCCCATGGATTCCCAGGTCTCAAACCAATAATCCCATTGATTCCCATCTCCCAAACGAATAATGATCTGCAATGGTTGTGTTTATATACACCATTTAAAAGCTAAGGAGTCCTCAAATGTGTGATATTTTCTTATTTTTTGCATTATTACCTACATTTCTCTTATATTTATCTTCACCTCATGTTTTTCCTTTCAAAAAATTAATTTATTTTATCTTAATTTACTTTATTGTTAACATCATATTGTATTCTGCTGGCATTATTCAATATTTCTTCTGTACTTTGCTTCCAAATACCCTGTCTTTGACCCCTATCCAGACACACCCTTACTTATGGTAGCCAAGCCAAATGTAATAATTGAGGCTTACGGAGGGATGCTACAGTAGAAACATTTCTACGGAAAATGTAATCTCCAAATGTTATGTGCATGTCATTCAACAAAATAGGCATGCGCTACTAACTTAAAAGGATGCAAATCAAACGCAAGACCTCTCAAGAGATAAGGCGGATGACCATGGTTCTTGACAAACATTGTAAACATAAGCATCTTTAGTCAATGTGAGTAGATCCCTTGGACATAGAAGTGAAGCAATTTATTAAATCAAGATGAAATTACAGAGGAAAAAAGCTAAGACAATCATCACAAAATCTACATTCATATTTGACACTACGTCAAGGTCCCCTTGTAAAGGCACGCAAAATTTAAGAAACACAAGCTAATTTATGCTAGATCGAAAATGGAAAATAACATCCCTTGCAGAATGCAGTTTCTTCTCGTCATTCCCATGAGATGTGCCCAGTTTTCGGATTCTGTGTGGCGAAAACAAGGATAGCAGCAAAGGCCAGCAACTCCAAACAACAAGAGTAGAACAAAGAGTTGATGAGTGGATAAGGACATGGGATTGTCCACGTGTTTGCCGCTGATGAATTGAACTTAGCAAACCACCAGCCCATGAACAATCAGCAATCGACATTTCAGATAACAGGACTTTAACATGATCAAGACTTTAGGCGGTAAGGCAGCCTACCACTATTGTGGATGGTCTATGGTTCAAAATCAATAGCATGCTTTCTACGCTACCAATCTCCGGATCACCCAAAAGTAATGTAGTTTGAATCATCGACCATCCATGCTGTAGATTCCACTGCGTGGAGTGCGCTGATCAGAGTTGCTCCTACCGCATGTATGGCAGAAGGGGGGCTCTATGGGAATATGATAAGAGTCATTTTCACCATGTTGTTTCACATTCATAAGATCCGTACAGGAAAACGTGGTCTTCCAAAACTGAGGATGGCATGCAATTCACTCATACACCCATGAAAGCACGACACTGGGATTCCCAATGCTCCTTCACCTGCCGAACACGCTCTGATCTTTCTCGTTGGAGCCGTTGCTCCCAATACTCAGGGCAGCTGTTACAAGAAGTCTCACATAGTGAGAAGAGGTATTATATAGATGGCACACAGCAATATGCCACGCGGCTTGTAATTTTGACAAGTGAGCCATGGTTGAATCATCCAGATCATAGTTCTAAAACTTTTCGGTTTGATTCAGAACTCAGCTTAGACAAGTTGTCTCCATGAGATTTCAAGCCAAGTTGCCGTTCAATCCTGGCTCTGAATTGGTCCTGAGTCAAGAAGAGCTTTTCTATCAACTCAATCACACAGTCATGTCAATGACTTAGCAGTGTTAACAACTCGTGTGCCATTCGATGCATTTCTTATTTTCCGTAAGATTACCCATTTTTGCTCTTTAACTAATATATATACATATATATATGCTATTTCTAGCATTTATGGTGCATCATGGTAGATTCGGAGTAATGGGGCATAACCCAAGAATCTCCTAAACAGGGCCACCTTAGCCTTCAATTTGTGGCCTAGCAATATGTAGTAAACCAGAGTTGATAAGGAAGCCACATAGAATAGAAAAAAGAGTAAAAAAGGCTAAAAAAGACTGGTTATTGGGATATCTCAATCAGGGATATTGTGGGGCATGGTCCATACAGTGGAGGTCTAAAGTGTAGAATTGAAACATGCTATATTTATGATAGTTTTTGTTGGAAAATTATTCTGTACCAAAGTTTTTTCTACAAGCTATGGAGATTCAATAGCAGTAGTTCTTTCTAAAATTGCATTAGAGCAAGATGAACTTGTAGCTTAAACTTTAAACACGGAAACAAAGTAAAAGCTAATGCAATATCAAAGGGTCAATGTACCGCTGGTGTGTGGAAACGGATATTTGAATTGAGTCAGGTTGTGGGTATGGATGACAGGTGCTCCAGTTTAAAAGAATTTTTTGGAGAATATATTGCTAGCTCCGTGGTTCAAGAGATTGGATGATTGAATGAACTTGATATCTTTCACAGAATTAGAACTTTTTTGAATATTAATATATATTCTCTTTAATAATTCCACAAACAGAAGCATACCTTCGACTTAAGGAAATGCTTAGCTCCTCTAAGTGAACTGAACCTTCATATACTCCTGACTGAAACATAAGTAAATCATTAGATGGATAAATATACATGAATATGGAATCAAATTTGCCTATGTTTGCGCTAAATTCCATGCAACATCTGGAGCTTAGGAACGGAGCAGACTGAAAAATCATGGAGTATCATAACATTGATGCAACAAAATGATACCCTTAAAGAAAGAATTTGAGAAGATAAGATACCTGGCGGCATAAGGGACATTTTGCTTTAGGTTCTGCAGACTTTAGTCCATCAACAATGGTCACTGATGCAGCAGAACAAGCACACATGTAGCAGAAGATATGGCCACATGTAAGAGAAACTGGATCAAACACAGTGTCCTGAAAACATTAATGGAAAATCTCATTATTACAAAACTGAATTTAATCTCCAGATAGGGAGTGACTTTGATCAGACTCCCCTATCAGGATTTACTTGAACTAAAACAATGAAAAGCAACCTTGAACATCATCAACACTGTCAAATGAAAATAATAATAATGAATTCAGAGTCTATCCATGTCTATGAACTCACCAAACAAATAGAACAGGTGAGGTTGACATCCAACTTGATAGAATCGAATAACGAGCATGTGAGCGAGGGTTTTTCACCCTCAAATGTGAGCGAACAGTCATCAAAGAGCCCCCGTACAGTACTTTTCCCATGCTTGCTTTCTCTCAAATTGATGTGAAAAGCCATCAACTCACACAGCCATGGAGATTGAAGAATCTCAATGTGCATGCTTTGGACTTGTGATTTGAAGGCCTGACCTTGCTTGGAGTAATGGATCTATAGCAATAGTTATGAAATGATTAAGCAAATGATAAATTAATGACATGAAAACGAGAAAAGATCATCAGAGAAAAGAAGCCAGTTGAGCTAACAAAAAGCAAACCTTGTCATATTTCTTTAGAATTTTCCTAATTGCAACGGCATTAATCATAGCGTAAGTGACCAGGTCTCTGCCTTCTTGTATCAAAGCAATGTGATTCCCTTGCAGCTTGCTTTTAAACCACACAAAACACTTTCGGAATCCCGAAGCTAAATGCAACTCAAGTAGTTTTTGGGCACGTTCATTGAAGCAACCAACAATTTCAGACATTTCCTTGAGGAGAGAGGGGAAGAAAGTTCCATCGCAAACTGCATGAATTTGCAATAGAAATCAATTATAAAATACTTTGATGAGACCAAACTTCAAGATTTAAGAGCTCGAACAAAAAATGAAACAATAAATTAATTGTGAATTCGTAGGTTGAGTTCAAACTTCATGGTTGGTATCTAAACTGCACATGTGAAGCTGATGGTTGCTTCGCCCACCTAGTTGTTATGCTGGCCTTACCATGGATAAAGCATCCCCCAAAATCCACTCATTCAGTCAGTCCTATTGTTTCCACCACTAATATGCTAAGTTATGCAGAAGCTGTCTGGATAAAACCAGAAAGAGATGAACACTGCAAGTGCTAAAGGGGGGGTAATGAAAAAGGATAGATTGAATGTGTAATCTTGAGCTTGTATAATTTGCACAATTCATGATACAATCTCCTAGAAGTAAAATGGTCAGAGAATCAAGAGGGATTTATGTATTCTGGAATTAACAACGAAGAGATCAACATAGGGAGCCACAGGGACCATCATCCGTAACGAAAACACTCAACTAGTTGAAGACCTATAAAGTCAGAGTGAATTCAATGTGAAATTTTCAAATCATTATGTGCGCTTTTGATTTTTTAAAATATTGTGAAATTTTAAATTTCTCATTTAATTTCGTGGTTGCTCTTACTGACTAGCAATGCTAACTCTTATATGTTATGCACGAGCTCAATAGGAAAAACGGAGGAAGATAAAAATGGGAGTTGAAAAATATTGCAATAATTTTAAGAATAAGTAAAATTTCATTTCAAAATTACTATGATATTCATGCAACCAAACTCTTACATAATGGAATATTCTAAAATCATGAATTTTCTTTTGGGTTTGTAATTTCATATTATCCAGCTATTTAGTGAAACGACACACACCTTGGATTCAAAGCTAGCAATCTGTTTTCTCTAGAGATGTCAAACTTTTAATTTTTAGATGCTGCATCCAGTTAATCCCATAAGTTTTTTTTTTCTTCATAATTTTTTTTTGAGAGCCTTCAAGAATGTGAAATACGAAGAATGTTCCCCATAAAGGAGTGCCCTGGATGACATAGAAACTAACCACATATAATCTTTTGGCAATGAAGACAATTTTCAATAATATGTTGGAAATTATTGGATATCTTCTTTTGGAATGAAGATAGTATCTACTGGTTTAAGAAAGTATGGTCTATAAGCTCAGCACAAATCACAGAGGATAAAGAAAAAACAGAACCGAAGAGAGACCCACAGAAGAACCAAAGCCAGATGCTGTCCTTGGGAATCAAAGAGTCTCCACATACTGAAAGTCTCCTCAGAGAGAAGCCTGTAAAATCAGGCCTGAGAAGAGCACAGTCAACGATCAAGGGAAGCAATTCCGACCAAGAAAATCGAGATAAAGCATTTATTCTTAAAATCCTAGGAGAAAGAATAATCGAGAGTTACTCTCAACCAGCATATGTGGAGAGCCAATCTTTCTGAACACTAAAATTACTCTCACATCAAGCATCATCTACAGCCTTATCAGATCCTGAGCACCAGTGTCGAATACAACTTGTCACGATTTTCTCGAAGATAAAACGAAAATGACCGACACATAAGTGGCAACCAAAGCTGTTAATCTGAATGACATGTTATGACCCAAAAGAGAAATGATTAGATTTTTACTTCCTGTTTTTTTCCATATGAGGAGGCTAAATAGGGATTAACTTCTGGAATGAATCAATGTAGTAACAACATGGCCATTT
This sequence comes from Pouteria campechiana, assembly GCA_036873735.1. Lineage (NCBI taxonomy): Eukaryota > Viridiplantae > Streptophyta > Magnoliopsida > Ericales > Sapotaceae > Pouteria > Pouteria campechiana. The sequence goes on from JAYJMB010087848.1 coordinate 18,974, forward strand.
TCCTGATACCTTATACTTCATTTTCAATTACAGGAGCACCTTATACTCGGCATTTAAACACACACGCTAGCAAAATGACTCATAATAAATAAATAAAATTGATACCAAAAGAGAAAAATTGTTTCCCTGTTATTTCATCCTACCAACAAATTCAACACAACTAGTAATTTCAAATAATTGAACAAACAGCCAAAGAAAACAAAAGAAATGGTCCCGCTAGTTTTGTGAGCATTCACCACATTCTATCTTCCATTTCCAACATGAAAGAATCACAATTCCCTCATAAGAACAAAATTATTATTTAAAAAAAAAGATAGAGGAAAATAAGGAAAAGGTGAGACTTAAGAAATATAATTTCTGTTTTACCAGGGCACTGATCCGGGCATTCGGATGTGGGAAGAATCCCATCCCTCACTTTCTGGGGCTGAATTTCTCTCCTACACCTCTTCAAGATCTTCTTCAGCTTCTTAAATCCGACCCCAGGAAGCTGCTTCTCCTGCCCTTTCATGTATTCCTGATATTTCTTACAAAACTTCATCTTCCTCTCTCTTTGCAAATACAACCAAACCCAAATGAAAATCCGCAAGAGAATAATCTGCATGCACAGAGAGATGGATTTTCAACAAACCCAATTCCTCTCTCCAACTGTCATGCAAAACGAAACCCCCCGATGGTATCTTAATGCGTGTGTACAGAGAAACGGATTTCCTACAAACCCAATTCGTGGGAATTGGATTTCTCTCAGTGTTTTGGTCAGGTGGGGAAGAAGGTTCGAGGATTTTCCGTTTGTAGCTATCTGAAACAGCCCTGGCGGTTTATTCTGTGAGAAATGCGCTTGCTTCTGGATTCTGCTCTGCTTCCGTTTATGGAAATTGACTTGCTTGCATGGAGCTGAGGCTGTCTCGCAGTGATCCTAACGTCCTCTTTAAGCCTTTCTGCCAGACGTGTCGTGTACGTGCACCCGAAACTTTTGCAAGTCAAGCGCATTGATTTCCAAAAAAGTGGGACCCTCGGTCACGTGATCTGGACCGTTGATCTTGCGATTGCCTTCTTTTTTTTCTTCGGGTTTAATCCCAGCCATCCGTCATTACTTGAATTGACCGCTTCTGCAATTCTCTTCCTGACTCTCCTTTTTTGATTTACTAATTATCCGTAATTCCGTATTCTCTACAAACGTTTTTCCTTTTTTTTTTTCTCTTTTGTTGTTGTTGTTTTTCTGTTTCAGTAATGCTAACATGTTGGGCTCAGATTAAGATGAGATTTGATCCACTAATATCATACATGTGATGCCTAATTTTAGTATAAATAACTGAGTCACAAAATTTTAGATCTATTATTGATAGAATTGATAAAAGAAATAAGAAAAAATATTTACTAGATTAAAATTCGAATATTTGATTTTATTTTGAATGTGAATTTGGATATAAGGGGGAGAATGACCACACAATGGGTACAGCTCAGATGTGAGATTACTGTATCTCTAAAATTTAGGCAAGGAAGTTGATTCAACAAATTTTATAATTTTGTTATTTAGCTTCAAATTTTCCAATTATATA
>JAYJMB010087849.1:0-20527 GCA_036873735.1 Pouteria campechiana
AATATTATCAACCATGGCTTGTTATGGTTGTGTTAGTCCATCATAAAAAAATTGGTTAAGCAACTCAAGTGGATATTTATGCTGAGGGCATTGAACCAAAATTGCTTTAAACCTTGCCCATGCCTCATGGAAAGCTTCACCATCCATCCGAACAAAAGTAACTATTTTGCTTCTCAATTCAGCAGTTTTTGCATTAGAGTAAAATTTTTCAATAAACTTATTATAAACTCTTCCCAAGTTGTCAATGAGCTAGGACCTACTGTCATGAACCAAGTCTTGGTTGCATCTTTAAGAGTGTATGGGAAGCATCTCATATGTAATTGATTTTCTATTAGCCCTTGCAATGGAAATGTTTGGATGGTTGTATAGAAATCATGCATGAAAGTCAAGGGATCCTTTAGAGCTAACCCATGGAAAGATGGAAGCATGTTAAAGTGAATATGTTTCAAGTCATAATTTCTAGCATTTTCATCTAACACAATGCATGAAGGTGAAATCCCTATAGTAGGGCATGCAAACTCTTTCATTAATTATTGAGCATGTTGAGCTTGTTGAGATTGTTACTCTGGTTTAGCTACTCGGATCCCCTCATTGTTAGCCATGTTTACTTCTTCTCCTGCTCTTAAAATCTTTGTTTCAATTTTCACTTTTTTGGCATGATTGTTTAATGGAAACAAAGTAGGGTTCAGAGATCTCCTTCCATGCATTCACAATATTGCAACACTAAGAAGGAAACAATTAAAAATAATCTTATATACAATTATAGACAAAAATAAAAAGAAAGAATGTAACTAATCTTAATCAAGTTAGTTTGGAATCATTCCCCAGCAGCGAGACCAAAAACTTGATGGTTCGAATTATTATTCCTCGCAGGTGTACGGACATATAGCTGTAATGCAAGGATCGATCCCATAGAGAATGGCAAACCAACTTAATTAATCTTAGCTACTAAGTATATACTAAGTAGACTTGGAAAAAGCTTTGGTATAATTCCAAAAACTTATAAGAATAAAAGTAAATAAATAACTAAAGATAATGCAGAGAGATTAACAAGAAGAAGAACTTTAGGGATCCGATTTCATCACTAGATGACACCCCTTTGCTAATGGAATGTTGGACTTAATGCCTCACTTGGGTTTGTTCTTTCAAAAGTAAGATTATTACCATTAGGTGTGCGGGTTTAAATCAAGCTCTTTCACTCATTCCATTTACCTATGGTGTGTGGCATAATTGAGGTGAAAACCCATTAAGTTCAAGAACATAAGAACCAAAATAGAATGGTTTAGCATATGGTGTGTAACTTAACCATCTATTCTTCTCATTCAAGGGAGCTCATGGCTTGGCATATGGTGTGTACCTTAACCATGCTTTGATAAATAATCTAACTCATAATATTAGTGATCAAGCAATAAAATAAATTAAATCATTGCAAACAACATCATAAATAAAACAAGATCATCTAACATTGATAATATCCAACAATCCATAACAAAGAGTATCAAAAAGGGTTATATCTTTACCTTACAAAAAAGATTTAGTTCATAAGAGAAAATAAAACAATTCCCTGAGACAGAATGATAACAATAAAGAACATCTTCTCTCTTTCTTCTTTCTAAATTGCAATCCCTTCTTCTTGTCCATGAGAAAATCTCTCCGAAAATGGCTCCAAACCCTAGAGAAAAACTTTAAAAATGAAAGTGAGAAGAACCTTTGAAAAACCCTAAGTTTTTCCCTAAAAAGCAACAAAATATGCAATTGCAGAAAAATCCACAAAACATGGTCCGCCGCTGGCATCGGCAGTGCCAGCTTGCTGTCTAACCATGGTGCTTTATTTCTAGTGTTAGCGGCACTAGGTGGGTGCTGGTGGCACTGGCTGCCTGCCTTGGTTTGTGTTGCTTTTTTCGCTCCATCTTTGTAGCTGTTTTCTTTTCCAAACTTGAGCTTCTTCTTTTCCATTCTTTTTCTCCTTTTTCTATCTTCAAGGCACCTATAAAATCCAACAAATGAGCATTAAATTCATTTAAAAGAGACAAGAACTTACAAATAAATAAGCTTAAATATGTGTAATATAGGTATATGAAATTCACTCATTAGTAGCAGATGATTCTTTTTGGTAGACAAGGCTCTTTCCCTGATAGATAAAATGACTTTGTCTGTTGAAATTAGCAGACGAAGTTGCAAGCTGTAGACAAAGTCTTTCAAATGGTTTGTCTATTGTAAGTGATAGATGAAGTTGTGGCATGCAAATGAATCCTCCTTTTAGTTGTTCATATGATGGGTTGTTTGTTAGAAGTAATAAAGGACTCATTGGGGCATATTATCTACTTCCCCTAGAGCTGAAATCTAGAAGAATGCTGGGAGCACTGTGTTTACACCCCCTAGAGTTAGAATCTAGAAGAGTGTTGGGGACACTTGTTTACACCCCCCTGGAGCTATAATCTAAAAGAGTGTCGGGGATACTTTTGTATTTCTGTAATTGGGAATAGTAGAACCCAAGACACTAAGAGAAAAGTGATCTTGGAAGAGTGGAGTAGAATGTTACTCAAACCACTACAAAAATTATTATTCTTATTTATTTTGTGTTTGAGTGATTGATTGCTAGAGAGAAAAGTAATCCTAAAGGGGTTAAGAAATAATTTTTAAGTACCCAATTCACCCATCCCTCTTGGGATTTAGCCTAACCTATAGGACCAACAAATGGTATTAGAGCGAACTACATAAACACTTGTAGTAATCCAATGGCAAACCCATCATCCTCATTACAAATATTCGTCAAGGGGCAATCGTCTTCCCGGCCACCCCTATTTGATGGAACTAACTTCACTTACTATAAGTTAAGAATGAAGCAATTTATTATAACCAATGATATGGAATCTTAGAGTGCTATTATAGTCGAAATCACTCTTCCCACTACTAAAGTAGATGCATGGACCAAAGAGGAAGCCACGTCAGTCCAAAACAATGCAAAGGCTATGAATTCTTTATTTTATGGACTATCCTCATCTGAGTTTGATAGAGTATCCTCTTACACTACTGCAAAGGATGTATGGGATAAATTAGTGTCTATTTATGAAGGTTCCTCATACGTCAAGGGAACCAGAAGGAATATATTAATAGGAGAACTAGAAAATTTTAGAATGAAGGAAGGAGAAAGTATATCTAAAATGTATGCTTGTTTTTCTAAAGTTACTAACGCATTGAAAGGTTTGGAAAAAGAAGTTACAAATTCTGAATAGGTAATGAAAACACTAAGAGCGCTACCAGATTCATGGAACCAGAAGATCACAGTAATAGAGGAAGTAAAGGATCTAAATACTCTTTTGGTGGACGATCTTATCAACTCATTGATGTTACATGAGCTAATCAAGAACAAAAGAGAGGAGCCAACAAAGCCAAAGAAGAGCATTGCTCTAAAAGTGACCAATGAGAGCAACAGTGATCCAACATCACAATCGGAAGATGATATGGCCATGTTGGTCAGAAATTTCAGAAGATTTTTAAGAAACAGTAGAGGCAGCACCTCAAGGAGACAACCTAGACAATAGAAGAAAATAACTGAAAGAAAGAAGGATCTCCCTACATGATATAGATGTGAAGGAATAGGAGACATGTCTCCTGAGTGTCCCAATGAAGAAAAAGTAAACATAAATGAGAAGATTAATAGAAAAGAAAAGAAAAACTTCAAAAAGTCCTCAAGAAACCAAGCTAGAGGAATGTACGTGAATGATGAAGATTGCAACAAGTGCAACAAAGAAAGATGACAATGAAGTTGGACATCTTGCAAGAATATACTACAGGGCCCAAATGGAGAATGAATCGACAGATAAAATCACCATCAAAGAATAATGCACAACGGACCTAGAAACAGAGTTAAGTCTCAAAGCTACATCAGGAAATGCATGGTTCATGGATAGTGGCTGTTCGAGACATATGACTGGGAACAAAAGGATGTTCAAAGAATTAAAACCAATGGATGGAGGAACAGTAGCATTTGGCAATAATGATAAAGGACTTATCAAGTGAATAGGTAAAATTTATGGTTTGTTCAATGCATGAATAGAAAATGTATTATATGTAAAAGTACTCAAGCATAATCTGTTAGGTATCAGTCAATTATGTGACAAGGATCACAAAGTTGTGTTTGAACCATCTGTATGTAATGGATTCAACAAAGATAATGATCTACTGTTTAGCTGATAAAGGCATGGAAGTATTTATCTAGTACAACTAGATGACATAGTTGGAAAATGCTTAATTAAAGTCAAGGATGATCCATGGGTATGGCATAAGAGAATGAGACATATCAATATATTAAATATCAAGTCTTTCTGGAAAAAGGGTCTCGTGATTGGTCTACTAAAATTAAATTATGACAAAAATCAAATATACAAATCCTATCGATTGTCAAAACAGACCAAAGTATCCTTCCATCCTAAGAATGAATTATCCACATCTAGACCTCTAGAACTATTACATATGGACTTATTTGGACCATCAGACATAGTCACACTTGGAGGAAAAAGATACGTATATGTGATAGTGGATGGCTACTCTAGATTTACATGGGTAATTCTCTTGACTAGCAAAGATGAAGCATTCTCAATGTTCTATACTTTTTCAAAGCTAGTTCAAAATGAGAAAAAAATGTCTATTGTATCCATCCATAATGATCATGGGGGTGAATTTGAGAATAGAAGATTCATTGATTTTTGTGATGAAAAAGGAATTCACCATAGTTTCTCATCCCCCAGAACTCCTCAGCAAAATGGAGTTGTGGAAAGAAAAAATTGGACAATTGAGGAAATGGCAAGAACCATGCAAAATGAAAGTAAATTATCCAAAATATTCTAGGGAGAAGTAGTTAGTACTGCTTGGCATGTGCTGAATAGGATCACCATAAGAGCAATCTTAAAGAAAACCCCATATGAGCTTTGGAAAGGAAGAAAACCTAACATTTCATATTTCCATCCCTTTGAATGCTTATGCTATGTGCTGAATAATGGGAAAGATAATTTTTGAAAGTTTGATTCAAAGAGTGATGAAGTTATCTTTCTTGGTTACTCTTCCAATAGTAGAGCATTTAGAGTCTACATTAAGAAAACTCAGGTTGTAGAAGAGTCTATATATATTAAATTTGATGAAGCAAATATAACCCTAAGAAAGAAGAATGATAGTGATATAGATGAAGTTGCAACAAATATAAAGAAGCTCAAATTGAAGGATCAAGAGAATGACACGAACGATGAGGACATACAAAGTTCAAAAAATGATGAGGAGGTAAGAGTAGGTAATGTTCCTTATCAACCCCCTAATGATTTGAGATTTGTTACTGCTCATCCTAGAAAGCAAATTATAGGAAATGTATATGATGGTGTCAAAACAAGAAGATCTATACAAAATGTCTATGGTCATTATGCCTTTATATCTACAATAGAACTAACATTGATCAAGCCTTGAATGATGAAAGTTGGATTATAGCAATGCAAGAAGAGCTAAACCAGTTTGAAAGAAACAAAGTATGGGAGCTCATTCCAAAACCAGAAAATGTTGATGTAATCGGAACTAAATGGGTATTCAGAAACAAACTAGATGAAAGTGGGCTAGTTATAAGAAACAAAGTATGATTAGTTCTAAAGGGTACTCTCAAGAAGAAGGAATTGATTTTGAAGAATCATATGCCCCTATAACTAGGCTAGAAGCCATCAGAATGCTACTCACTTTTGCATTTCATAAGGACTTTAAGCTATTTCAATTGGATGTAAAGAGTGACTTTTTGAATGGATATTTAAGTGAAGAAGTGTATGTAGATCAACCTCCTGGTTTTGAGAATGATGATCAACCTGATCATATCTATAAGCTCACCAAGGCATTAGTTTAAGACAATCTCCAAGAGCTTGGTATGAAAGGTTGAACAAATTCTTAAGTGATTATAAATTCAAGAGATGAAAGGTTGACACCACTCTATTTATCAAAAATATTGATGAAGATATCTTGATAGTTAAAATTTATGTGGATACATTATATTTGGAGCTACTAATGAAAAACTCTATTAAGATTTCTCAAAGATCATGTAGGCTGAATTTGAAATGTGTGTGATGGGAGAATTAAATTACTTCCTTGGATTGCAAATCAGCAAAGGGATGATGGAAACTACATTTGTCAATCCAAATATACTAGAGAGATGTTAAGGAAGTTCAAAATGGAAGAAGTTAAGGCAGCAAGCACTCCAATGAGCACATTAACAAGGTTAGACAAGGATGAAAAAGGAAAACTTGCAGATCAAAAATAATATAAAAGTATGATTGGATCTCTTCTGTATCTTACTGCATTTAGACCAGATATTCTACTTAGTGTATGCTTATGCACTAGATTTCAATCCAGTCCTTGAGAATCATACCTCACTGCAGTTTGATACACCAAATCTAGGACTTTATTTTCCCAAAGGAATTGATTTTGAACTCATTGGATATTTTGATATAGATTTTGGAGGATATAAAGTTGATAAAAGAAGTACTAGTGGAACCTGTCAATTTCTAGGAAATAGTTTAGTATCATGGTTCTCTAGAAAATAGACTAGTGTTACTCTCTCTACAACAGAAACTGTAGTAGCTAGAAGTTATTGCGCTCAATTGCTATGGACGAAATAATAACTTAATTATGGACTAAGCTATAGAGACATACCCATTAAATGTGATAACAGTAGTGCTATATGCTTGACCAAGAACCCTGTTTTACATTCAAGAACTAAGCATATAGAAATCTGACACCACTTTATTAGAGATCATGTTGAGAAACATAATATATGTCTAGAATATGTGCCCACAAGTGCACAACTTGCTGATATTTTTACTAAACTACTATCATTAGACACCTTTTGCAACATTAGAGGAGAATTAGGTATGATTAACATGATGATATGAAAATGAAATCTCTAATGTTATGTTCTTACAATTACAATGATAAATATATATTCTCTTTGAGACTAAACTTTGTCTCAGACAAAGTAAGATGATTGTATAAAGTGGTTTAGTCGCACTTCATCTGAAGATTGATTCCCGAGGTCGAGTACACCTCATTTTCTTGCTAGAATTAACTTATAACTATGTTTATCACAACCAACTCTATTTTTAGCCGAAGTTTTTCTCCCTTTCTTGGAAAATCACATCATGTACCTCATATAGCCCTAGTAATCAATCTATTTAATTCCTGAATCATAATCTTTTCTACACTATAATAATGAAGAAACTCAGGGCAAGGTTCTTAGAAAGAAAATCTAGTAGGAAGCCTATTGAGTGGTAGAAATTGAAGCACTAAAGGAAGCTCTCTCACTTTTCTTGCTGGGATGATATTGCTTTTGTTCACAACAATGCTCCAGATCATCTTCATTGACAAAAGCATTTCTCCTCAAGTTGTGGCTTTCAAAATTATAATTCATATCTCAACCACTTTTGCCCCTGGATCCAACCTCCTCATTAGTCAAGGCCCTTGAAGAGAAGGGAAAGGAAGCTTCAATAGCTGTATTATCATCTTCTTTCCCTCTTCACTTCCTCGAAACTTTGTATCACCCACTGTATTACAAAGTTCTCCTCTCCCTACCCTCCACCTCATCTATAGTTTCACACACAACCTCTCCTGCTCTTTACACGTAGGATGAGTGTTTGTCTTCTTGTCATCATTATGTAGCTTTGTCTATACTGGAATGAAATAAATTATTTTCATTATTCTCTGGCTACATCTATTTGCATGTGTATGTTACTAGGAGGATATATGTCTTTTCATTTATGACAAAAAAGGGAGAAAGAATATGCAAATTATCTCAAATAGGAAATGTAAACTACACAAACACTTAATAAATTAGGGGGAGAATACTTTCTAAATAATCAGGTGGAGGATATATATATAAAATAAGATATTTTAATTAAGTTTTTGACATCATCAAAAAAGGGGATAATGTTGACATAAATGCATGGTTTTGATGACAAACAAAACTTGATTAAAGATTATGTACTAATGGTTGCTATCAAGTTTTAGCATATAGAATTAAATTGTAGGTCTTAAAGAAAAATAAAAACATAAAACATATTCAATGGCGACAAGGCTTGAGCAAGTAAAGAAGCAAAAGACGAAGTGTTGTAATAGACAAAGAATGAAATAAAAAGGACTCGATTGTTTTCCATTCTTTTATCAAAATGAAAAACTACATCTGACGGATGCAAGATAATATATATAAAATAGATTTTGTCTATCATAAGCAAGCCACAGTTATATCAATGGTTGTCTAATGAGAACAAATAAAGGCAGAAGAAGTGAAGATCTTTTTAGCAGAAGACTTTGTCTACCATCAAGAGATAAAGTGGAGAAGCAAGAATCGGAGGACAAAGCCAAAAATTCATTTGTCACAAGTAAACCAATGATCGTCTGCTATCAGCAGACAAAGTGGAAGAAGAAAAGAGCATCTGGCAGAACAAAGAATTTGTTAATGATCATCTGTTATCAACAGACAAAGTGAAAAAATACTCCATCAGATGAAGGCGTGAAGAAAACCTGTCTGCAGTCGAATACTTCTTCCGTTACTCAGAACAGAGAAAGCAATGAAGTAACAAGACACTTGTGCCTCTACGATGCAACAGACAAAGAACTTAAATGGCAAAATTCATCTGGCAGCAAATAGAAAGAATGATTTGTCTATCACTCATAAAAGATAAAGATGAAGGAACACTGTCTTATGGACAGCTAGATAGATACTTCGTCTATCATAAGTAAAAGACGAGCAATTGTCAGAACGAATCATTGGTCTTCACCCAACATTAATAATGATATTTCTATATTGGTGAATGTTGGTTCCTTATGTAATGGTAGCTCAAGATGGGGGGAGGTGAATTGAGCTTTTAAAACTTTTGGCCCAAATCAGATGATTATGGTGCTGGAGGAATAAATAAAAGAAATTACACAATAAATAGCACAAGGTTTTTATAGTGGTTCAGCCCTTCCTAGGTTCCTACTCTACTTCTCTGAGTTAGTCTTCTCTACTGAGCTCAGGTTCCAGTAATACCTTGATCAACCTAATCAAATACGCGTTGGTTTTATAATAAGCTTACCAACTAACTTACTAGTTTTCCAAGCTAACTAAAAACTTACACAACCTGTTAGTTTTCCAAAGCTCACCAACAAACTTACACCCTTTTAGCAAGTTCCTACTTTCTTATCTCAATACATAAACACCAAGCACTCTACTGGTGTTGCTAAACACTAAAAGAAGTGTTCAGATAAATGCCTCTTAATTAGGCAGACTTGTATAAAGATTTAGAATTCTAAGTAAAAGAATAAGCAGTAAGAGCAAAAGATTCAAACTCCTTGATCGAGTAAAGATTTGAACTTGGAGAGCTCTGACTGAGTTGTATTCATCAGGGTTCAACTTTGAAGGAAGGTTTTGAATGCTCTTCGTGTGATCAACAAAGTTTGAATGATATTCAATCGGGTTATTTTCTTCTGCTTCTGAATCTCTCTCTATAGGTTGAGAGAGATTTTTTCGGTGCTAATTTTGGCAGACATTCAAACATTTGAAATTTTTTTTCTTTACCTTATCTTTTGTCTAATATCTAACTTTGCTATATTCTGGTATCAGTCTGCTACTGTTATCATTGACTTTTCCAAATGTTCACTTTTTGTGTTAGGTGTTCCGAAGAGATGAGTGAATAGTTAGTGTCATGACTGATTTTGGATTATCTAAATTATTTTCATTATATTTCTAGAAGTAATTTTAATCATACTTAGTTGCAACATTTATTTGCAGATAGAAGTTTAGATTTTCTAAACTTATAATGTCTTTGAAAAAGTGATCCAAAGCCTGTTCAAGCATCTCCGAAGCACGACTTAACATCTCTGAAGCTTGGTAAACATCTCCGAAGATTGTTTGAATCTTTTCCGAAACTTGGCTTCAAGTTCTCCGAAGCATGTCTGTTTACTTTGAATCGTAGCTGATTATCTCCAAAGCTTATCTTATTGTTTCCGAAGTGTCTTGTATCTTGTCTGAAACATCAAAGATTTCTCTAAAGCTTTCCAACTCTCAGCGAAGCATGTTGCAACTTATCCGAAGCTTCTTTGTTCTTTTTACGAAGCATTCTTGATCATTTTTGAAGCTCGCTTGATTATTTCTGAAAGGTGCTGTAACTTCTTTGAAGCAATCTTGATTATCTCCAAAGCGCACTATAAGATCTCCGAAGCTTTGAAAAAGACTCCGAAGTATGCTTTAATATTTTCTGAAGTGTGCTTGAACATTTTTGAAGCTTACTGTTTTTACTCACAGACTTATCTAAAGCTTGCTATTTGTCTCCGAAGTTTCTCTGCATTCTTTCTAAAGTGATCTACAACCACTCTGAAGTTGCATTGTGACTTGTCCAAAGCTTGTTGAGACATCTCCAAAGATTGTTAAGTTATCTCTAAAGTCTATTAAGACAATTCCGAAGCTTCTCTGTAATGTTCTCTGAGTCAATTCTGAAGCTTCAACCATTTTTCTGAAGTTTGTTGAGGCATCTTCCGAAGAAATGCAATCTACTATGAAACATGTTGTACCTACTTCAAAGTGTTCCAATTTTCTCAAAAATGGTTGCTTTTTGCTCCAACGCTTGTCTTCAAGTCTTTTATAATTTTTGTTTTCTTGAATTAAGTATATGTGATGTTTATATACTTAATTATGAAAGAGCATTTACTTCATGTCTTCCTTTTGTCATCATAAAGATTATTCTCAAGTTGATTGATTTAAAATTTCTGTAATATTCTAGAAAATAAGATAGTAGTACCTTAATATTTCACTCATGCTTTTGCTTATCATCAAAACATACTTGGTTAAGAATGTTCGTCATCAAAATCAAGCTAGATAACATGGTTCAACATTTTCCTCCTTTTTGATGATGACAAAATAGTGAGTGATGTACTTTTCAAAACTTATCTAATTATAGATCTAATGCAACTTATTTTGTAGATGTTGCAGAAGAATTTCAATTGGCTAATTTAGATTAGCTCCCCTTGAATTGATGCATATTTTGTTATATAAATTTTATGAATGTCAACAGAAATAGAAATGTTCAATGTATCACATTTTCTGACATAAGTTTTATATCATACTTTTTCATATATTTTTCTCCCCCTTTTTGTCATAATCAAAAAGGTGGAAATAGATATTAATAGTCATTTGCAATCAAATTCATATATATATTGCACTATGGAAAAGTTACAATGTAGATACATAAGAGAAAATACAAAAAGTATTACATTAGAGAAAGAAAATTATATCAGATCTAATTTGGTGGTTTGGGTTTTCTATGATATGTCTTTAAAAAGACATCTTGCAGAGGTGGAAGTGGTGGTTTGGGTTCAGAAGAAGATGGTTAGGGTGCAAACGAAGATGGTTTGGGAGAGGTCTTGGATGTTCTAGCCTTTTTGGTGGAGGAGGAGGGATTAAAAATGGATCCTATGGAACTGCTACAGGGGATCACGCGTGTATGCAATGGGTCCACAGTTATAAACATAAATGATATCAATTCTTTCTAGATATTTTGGATCCAATAGCTCAGGAAAGATTAGTGGAAGCCCTTTCAGGAGAGCTTCTATGTTTGCATTCAACCGAGCTCTATATTCCTCATGATACAGTATGATTCTCTCATAAGGAGCCTTCTTATGTTCCTTAGGAGGTGGAATTCTTGTCTTCCTCTTTAGTTTGGAAGTGGATGGCTGTGAGGAAGAAGGTGATGGTTTTAGTTTGGGAAGTAGCTTTAGTTTTGGTTTTGTGGCTAGTTTTGGTTTTGAGATAGCAGGTGGCCTTTTGGTTTTGGTAGTGGGAGAAGGTGGTTTGGTGAGATTTTTGGCTTTTGAAATAAATGACGAAGGTGGAAGAGGTTGACTTCGAGGTTTAGGTGTTATTTGCCTTATTTTTTTTCCAATAGGAGGATCATCCATTTGAGGATATGGAAGAGGCAGATTGTCAGCAATTGCCTACAAGTTGGAATTATTATAGAAGTTGAATTCTTCCACAGTGAGAATAAAGAAGTAATGTGGTTTTGAGGGAGGTGGAAACTCTTTTCTAATAGGTTTTGATACTGGAAGTACTTGAAGGAGTTTCTCAGAGTACTATTGAAGAATGAACTCTCTATCAGGAATTGAATTTTGTAGTTCTTTGGTGTAAATGGAGGATCTGGAAGAACGATGATCCTTTGAAGAAATGTAGGATCCTCAAGTTTAGGAAATGGAAGGTCTTCATTGGGTAGATGATTATTCTTAGAAGAAAATATTTTGAACATTTGACAATTCATTGATATCATGGTAGCGTACTCTTTCCCTGTCATCCTGATTGGATTAGGTATCATATAATCAGGACTTTCATCAACAATTTTCTTTTTTGAGGGAGGTGGATAATTTATTAGAGTAACATTAGTCCACTCAGGTGAAATTTCTTCAATTCTTTTAGGAATTATTATTCCTCTTCTGACAAATTCCAGCACTAAATCCATGGGATCTATGAATGGTGATGGAATATAGGTAAGAAACAGTAGGGAGGCAGACCACACGTAACTTTCTATTATTGGAGCTAATGATGGTGGTGATGCCAACGGAGTAGAAAATGGTGGTGATGGAGGAGTTGATGGTGGTTGTAGAATGTATGGAATGATAGAATTCATATAAGTAGGTTGACTTATGGACTGAGCAACCTTTTGAATGATAGAGGGTGATGATGGATGAGGAGGCGAACGAGAAGACTCCACTATTATTGGTGAGGTTGGTCTAGGCAGAGAGAAATGATGTGGAGGGGATTGAAAGTGAGTTTGAGATTGATAGAAATGAGTTTGAGGTGGAGTGAAATGAGGTTAACCTGTGAGTGATTCTGCTAGAGCTTGTAAAGAATCAAGTTTCTGTTCAATTCTATCAGCTCTAAGAATCATTGAAGACATAGCAGTGGAATGGTTACATTTCATTTCAATCATTTGAAGAAGTAAGCTTTGAGCAAAATGTTCTATCATAGTTATTCTGTCTTCTAGGTTCTTTGTGAGGATTGGTGGAGTGGGAATTGAAGAAGTGGATGGCTGATTAGTATGAGATGGTCTGATGGGGGTGTGAGATGGTACTTCTGCTACTGTTGTATCTCTATGTGCACTTTCTCTCAAAATTTCTTTCACAATATCTTCCATATCAACTCTTTATTCCTCTCTTGGAACATCTTCTGTTCTCTCAGCTTCTCTTGGTTATTTTCTATTGGAGAACTCTTCCATTCTTCCTACCTGTGAATTGATGAACTCTTGTCTTTTAGTTCTTTCTTCTTCTTCTTCATGAAAGGAGGTTTTTTGTCTTGGCTCAGTAGCCTATTTTGTAGCATCTTTTCTCTCTGGACTTTCATCAAGTTTGAATCCTTTTAACTAAGTTGCCCTTCTTAGACTTTTAGTGATTCAACCTTGTGCAGTTTGCTGAAAACCCATCCTTTTTAAAGCTTGCTCATCCAATCTATTAGCGTCTCTTAGAAGCTCTTCTTCTTCATTAGAAAGATTTACTCCTACTTCCTTGATCAACTTGGTCAGAGTCATACCATAAGGCAAAGGGAACCTTGTGGTGCTCTTGATGAAGTGGATATGATCGATCATCAGTCTGGCCAAATTCAACTTTCTTCTATTCTTTAATGCCCACATGAATTTGGCATCCTTTTCAGATATATCCCTTGTTACTCCTCTTCTGGGGTATACATTGTTCATAATAATGAAATATGCTAGCCTGAGGTTTGCAATCAAGTGACTAGCATGCAAATAATTTTCTTTCTTATCTATCTTAGTTTCAACTAAGACTGAAAATATCATTGCCCTTGAAGGCTATATAATATCCTCTTCTTCTTCAGGGAGATTAAAGCAATTCCGTAAAATTTTTTCAGATAGCTCTATTTCTATGTCTCCAATCCATGATCTTTCTATTCTGGTGTTGAGATTATAGATTAAAGTCTTCACCAGTCGAGATATAAGCTATCTCTGTAACTGACATAGGCATCCCAGCCTTGATATTTCAACCATTCTAATACTTCACATTGTATTCCAAAAGTTCTAAAAATGAAAATCTTCCCTTTGATTATTCTTCTCTCCTCATATCTTCCTAAGAACCTAGAATAATTAGTGAGCTATTTTGGAAGATTACCTCTAGAGTATCAGATTCTCGCCTTGCCTTCTTAGTTGTCCTCTGTGGTGGAGAGTTTTTCCTTTCCTTTCCTTTCTCTTGCTTTCTACACCTTTTGTTTTCACCATTTCTATAGAGGCTCTATGATTTTGGAGAGGAAAAAGGGATTTCTGGAGAAGCAGGAAGGTGGAATGTGCGAAATGAGAATGAGATTTGAAAGAAGCGGAAAGATGGATCGTATTTTCTAAAGGAGGGATTTCTGGGGTTTGGAGAAGAGGGTTTAAGTTTTTCAGAGAGGTTTTAATAATTTCTCTGCTTCAGGTTTGTTCCTTTTTTTATTTTTTTGAAATAATAATGTGTTTTGGTTTCGGACATTCCAAAAGGGTCTTTCAGAGAAGATTGATTTTGAATTTCATATACAAAGATCTCCAAAATACTAATGATATAGATTCCGAAAGAGATCCTTCAGATAAAAATGTTTGATATGAGGTTTCAGATATTCTGAATCATTGCTTTAGAGAAGTTTTTTGTTCTTTAGATACTTTAGTTTGGGCCTTAGAAGACTTTCAATGAGGTTTTAGAGATTTTTGTTTAAGACTTCAGAAATTCCAAAGTACGAAACCTAACTTAACTTTGAATCTTGTAATCTAGATTATGGTTTTTAGTGTTCTCATTAATTTTCCTTTTAACCCATTAAACAATATTATTACTGAGATAGATGAATGAATATGCATTTATGTACTTTTTATTTTATGTTTTATATAGATAGAAGCATAACTAAAATTTTAGAGATCAAACATGGCATCTTCAAGATCTTCTACAAATCAAGTTCACTACGGAAGAGAGAATGATCAATCAGAGGAGTCCATTAGAGTTTAGTTTCTGAAGGAGCAAATAGAATAGTTGAAGGTGGAACTAGTTTTTGCTAGAGGATCCAACCAAAATGCTGATCGTCTTCTGACAAGGGGATGTGCAACATATGTTGAGGCAATGGAGTGCATGAAGAAGCTCGAAGAAGAATTGGCAGAGGCGCATATTGAGGAGCTCATTGGAGTCCCATACCTTTTTCCATCTTCAATGTTGAATTTCTTTAGCAGTTCTTTTGTATATTTTGCTTGGTGAATGAAAATTCCTTCTTCATTTGCTTAATTTGCAGTCCCAAGAAGAAGTTAAGTTCACCCAATAAGCTCATTTCAAATTCTCCTTGCAAATCTTAGAAAATTCCTTACAAAGATTTTCATTAGTTGCACCAATACTATATCATTGACATATACTTGAACTATAAGAGTATCCTTTGTTGCATGCTTAATGAAGAGAGTAGTATCAACTTTGCCTCTTGAAAAGCCTTTCTCAATGAAAAATTTGCTTAGCCTTTCATACCAAGTTCTAAGAGCTCGTTTTAAACCATAGAGAGCTTTCTTGAGTTTGAATACATGTTTTGGGTTATGAGAATCTTCAAACCTAGGTGTTTGTTCTATATAGACCTCTTCATTAATAAATCCATTTAGAAATGCACTCTCGACATCCATCTGATATAACTTGAAATTCATAAAGGATGCAAATGCAAGAAGCATTCTAATGGCTTCAACTCTTGCAACAGGAGCATATTATTCTTCAAAATTAATTCCTTCCTCCTGACAGTACCCTTGTGCTACTAATATTGCTTTATTTCTTACTACAATTCCAGATTCATCTAATTTGTTCCTAAAGACCCATTTAGATCCTATAGCAGATTGATGAGTTGGTCTTGAAACAATAGTCCACACATTATTTCTTTTGAATTGGTCTAATTCTTCTTGCAGAGCTGAAATCTAGTTTTCATCTTCTAAGATTGTTCTATGCAAGTTAGTTCTATTTGTGAAATAAAAGTAAAATTGCCACATACTTAGTGATATGAAGATCTGGTTCTAACTTTGTCATATAGATCACCAATTATCTGACTTTCAGGGTGATCATGCATAAATTTTCAATCTTTGGAAAAAATATCATTACCTTCATTGTTTACCTTAGTGAAGGATGGTTCATTTTCTATTTCTTCTTCATCCATCTGTGTTTCTAATTGAGAAAGTTCTCCTTCCTTGTCTTGTATTTTCATTTTCTCAATTGATCTTTTTAGTTCACCTGTCTCATCATCACAATCACTTGACTTCATAGAGAACTTATTATTTTCATCAAATTTTACATTAATAGATTCCTCTATAGTCTTACTTATCAGATTGTAGACTCTAAATGCTTTACTAACAATAGAATAACCAAGGAAGATGCCCTCATTAGATTTATTTTCAAATTTCCCTCCGTTTTGTTTGCCATTGTTGAGAATAAAGCATTTACACCCAAAAGCATGAAAATATGATATATTTGATTTTTTGCCATAGTGTAATTCAAATGGAGTTTTGTTAAGCATTGATTTAGCAAAGATTCTATTAATAATATAACATGCTGTGTTTATTGCTTTAGCCCAAAAATATTATGGGCGACTATATTCACTCAACATTATCCTTGCCATCTCTTGTAAGGATCTATTTTTCCTTTCAGCTACTCCATTTTGTTGGGGTGTTTTTGGTGCAGAGAAAGTTTGAAGAATTCCATTGTTTTCATAGAAATTAGTGAATCTATGGTTTTCAAATTCTCTACCATGATCACTCCTTATGGCTACTATATGAGAGCTTTGTTCATTTTGTACCCATTTGGAAAATACCTCGAAGGATGAAAGAGCTTCATCTTTGGATGCTAGAAACATTACCCAGGTAAATCTATCAAAGTCATCTACAATGACATATGTGTAATGTTTCCTTCCAAGGCTTCTTATTCTTATTGGACTAACTAAATCCATATGTAGCAATTGAAGAGGTTTAATTGTGTATACTTCTTTGTTTGATTTGAATGATTCTTTTACCTACTTTCCTTTCATGCAAGCATCACATAAGTTATTGTCAAATTTGAGTTTTGAAGCCAACAACTAGACTTTTATTATATAATCTTTCAATTAAATTCTTGTTGGCATGTCCTAGTCTTCTGTGACACAACATGGGTTCATTTTCACTTACAACAAGACATTTGACTCAGATATCACATAAGTCCACCAAATATACATTTCCATGTCTCTTTTCAAGTACTACTACTGAATTTGTAAGATATAAAATAGAACAAGTATGAGATTCAAACACAACTTTGTAACTATTGTCAAAAAATTGACTTACACTCAAAAGGTTGTGTTTCAATCCTTCTACTAATAAAACATTTGAAATTTTAATAGAGAGAGTTTGGCCAATTTTACCAATTCCAACCACTCTAGCTTTTCCATCATCCCTAAAGGTAGACTATTCCTCCATTCTTAGCTTTAAGTTCTGTTAATAGCTCTCTTTCTCCTATCATGTGTCTTGAGCAACCACTATCAATGTACCATTCGCTATTCTCTGTGGCTCTCAAAACACCTATGGTAATAAATTTAAGTTATAACTTTTGGTACCCATTTAGGAATGGGTCCAAGTGGGTTAGTAGCAGAGTATTTTCGCATCCATTATTTTTTAGGTGTTACTAAACTATTTTCTGAATATCTAGTTGCATTTGCAACTTTAGTAACTATCTTAGGAATCCAAATCATATTTTATTTGGTATTTGATTTTCTTTTATGATTTTTCTTTCTCTGGTTTCCTATATCTTTCTTTATTTTAAGTTTGAACAAGGTAGTAGTTAAGGTTCTTCTATGAACATGATTTTCTTTTTTAATTTGCTCAAGTTCTTTATTGACATTTTGATCCGTTTTGAGCAATATATTTTATTATTTTAATTTGGAGCATTCATTTATTATTCTTTCAAGTTCTCTCTTAGTTTCTTTGTGTTTAGCTTTTAATCTTTTGAAATCTGAATACAATTCTTCTAATAATTCCTCAATATCAGAAGTTTCAGGTTTTGAGTTTACCTCATCATTGTGAATGTGCATGAAGCTTATTCCCGTATGATGTTCTTCTTGATCCTTTTCTTTGGAGCTGAATTGAGCTTCATTTTTTCTTCTTTCCAAAATTTTTTATTATTAGAGACATTCTTTTTATCAAAGTAAGAATTATTCCTTTTCTTCTTATCTCCTTCCTTTTTGTCTGGTTCTAGGTAGTCAAACTTTATATGCCCAGGCTTGTTGCAGTTGTAACAGATTGGAACTTCCTTTTTCGTATCTTTGTTTTTGAAGTTTTTGGAGTTGTTTCCAAATCTTCTCTTTTTGAACATGTTTTCGAACCTTCTTATTATCATTGCTATATCCTCATCATCTTCAGAGTTTGAGGCATCTTCTAAAGATTCTTCATTTTCTAATTCTCCTAGTAAGGCTATTGTTTTCTTGCCTTTGACTTAATCTGGTGCTTTCTACTTCATTAGAACTCATGGGATCATGAGCGATCCCATGAGTTCTTCTACTGTCACCATAGTTAGATCCTTTGCCTCTTGTATGGCAATCACTTTAGGCATCCAGTATCTAGGCAGAGATCTCAGAATTTTCTTTACTAGCTTGGTCTCTTTATATTTTTCTCCCAAGCTCTTTAAGCTATTGGTAATTTTTTGAAATCTTCCAAACATTTCAAAAATGCTTTCTAAATCCTTAATGAAGAAGGCTTTATATTCCTACATTAGAATCTTTATTTTAGTCTCCTTTACCTGGTTTGTACCTTCATGTGCTACCTTAAGTTTGTCCCAGATTTCTTTAGCAGAATCACATATAGAAATCTTTTCAAACTCAGAGGAGGTCAAAGCATAATAGAGGCAATTTTTTGCCTTAGAATCACGATCTACTGCTTATTTGCAGTGTATTTGTCTTCAGTGTTGGTAACATTCTTTCAATCTTTCACTATAAGCCACAACTGGTAATCTGTGGCAATCAAGAAATTTTGCATTCTCATTTTTCAATACTCGTAATGAGTTCCATCAAATAGAGGAGGTCTAGAAGTAGATTTTCCTTCAGCAGATGTATTGTGGAACATACCGGCCATTTTGAATCTCTTCATAATTTAATATATTGGTAATAAAAATTTAACTAGTGAAGCTGACTCTAATACCACTTGTTGGTCCCTTATGCAATTGTAACTCAAGAGGGGGGGGGGTGAATTGAGCTTCTGAAACTTTTGACCCAAATTAAATGATTATGGGGCTGCAAAAATAATAAAATAAATTGCATAAGGTTTTTATAGTGGTTTGGCCCTTCCTGGGTTCTTACTCCACTTCTCTGAGTCAGTCTTCTCTACTGAGCTCAGGTTCTACTAATACCTTGATCAACCTGATCAAATACACATTGGTTGTACAATAAGCTCACCAACTTACTTACTGGTTTTCCAAGATGACCAGAAACTTACACAATCTATTGGTTTTCCAAAGCTCACCAACAAACTTACACCCTTTCAGCAAGTTTCTTACTTGCTCAGCTCAATACATAAGCACCAAGCACTCTACTGGTGTTGCTAAACACTAAAAAAAGTGTATAGATAAATGTCTTTTAATTAGGCAGACTTGTACAAAGATTTAGAATTCTAAGTAAAAGAATAAGCAGTAAGAGTAAAAGATTCAAACTCCTTGATTGAGTAACGATTTGAACTTGGAGAGCTCCGACTGAGTTGTATTCATTGGGGTTGAACTTTGAAGGAAGGTTTTGAATGCTCTTTATGTGATCCGCAAAGTTTGAATGATACTCAATTAGCTTATTTTCTTCTATTTCTAAATTTCTATTTTATAGGTTGAGAGAGATTTTTCCATTGATAATCTTGGCAAACATTCGATGGTTCAAAAATATTTTTCTTTACTTTATCTTTTCTCTGATGTCTAATTTTGCTGCATTCTAGTATCAGTCTACTACTACTATTGTTGACTTTTCCAAATGTTCACTTTTTGTGTCGGGTGTTCCAAAGAGATTCCGAAGAGATGAGTGAACAGTTGGCATCTTGATTGATTTCAAATTATCTAAATTGTTTTCTTCAGATTTCCAGAAGTAATTTTAATCCTACTAGTTGCAACATTCATTTGCAGACGGAAGTTTAGATTTTCAAAACTTATACTATCTTTGGAAAGCGGTCTGAAGCCTATTCAAACATCTTTGAAACATGACTTAACATCTCCAAAGCTTAGTTAATATCTTCAAAGATTTTTTGAATTTTTTCTGAAACTTGGCTTCAAGTTCTCTGAAGAATGTCTGTTTACTCCGAAGAATAGCTGATTATCTCCGAAGCTTATCTTGCTATTTTTGAAGTGTCTTGTATCTTGTTCGAAACATCCAAGATTTCTCCGAAGCTTTTCAACTCTTTAAGATGCTTGCTCCAACTTGTCCAAAGCTTCTTGTGATTTTTCTGAAGCATTCTTGATAATTTCTAAAGCTCTCTTGATTATTTCCGAAAGGCCTTGTGAC
>JAYJMB010087850.1:0-20524 GCA_036873735.1 Pouteria campechiana
GAAACTTTAAACTTCATCCCAAAGGTAAGGATACTTGGCTTTCATCATCTCTTCAAGCTCCCAAGTTGCCTCATCTTTAGTGTGATGGCACCATTGTACCTTTACTAGCCAAATCACCTTATTTCTGAGTTGCTTATCCTTGCCTTCAAGTATCTTGATTGGTCTCTCAACATACTACAAGTTTTTCCCAACCTAAATGTCCTCTGGTCTAAACACATGTGACAAATTTGGCTCATACTTCCTTATGGAAGATACATGAAAAACATCATGCATCCCACTCATAGATGCTGGTAATGCCACTCGATAAGCCAACTTACCAATCCGTTCCTATTTCTCATATGGTTCTATATACTTGGGACTCAATTTGTCCTTAGTACCAAAACACACTACTCCCTTCATAGGAGATACCTTTAGGAATACCATATCTCCTACATGAAACTCTAGATCACACCTCCTCGTATCAGCATAACTCTTCTAGCATGATTCAGCAATCTGTATCTTCTCTCTAATCTGAGATAAAATATCCATAGTATCTGGAACCATTTGAGGACCAACCAATGCTTTCTCACCAACCTCATCCCAGTGTAAATGCGGTCTACATTTTCTTCCATATAGTGCCTCAAACGGTGCTATTTGAATGCTTGAGTGATAATTATTATTGTAAGCGAACTCTGCTAAAGGCAATTACTCTATCCATAATCTACCCCAATTTAGTAAACAAGCTCTTAACATGTCCTCCAACTGTCTATTCACCCACTTTGTTTGTCCATCTGTCTGTCAATGATAAGTGGTTCTAAAATCCAATCGAGTTCCCATAGCCTTGTGCAACCAAAAATTCAGTTGGGTCATTTTCCCTTGAATTTCCACTTCTCCTTTCCAGCCTAAATCTGCCCAAATTGAGGTTTCTATCACCCCAAATAGTTGCCAATTTATTCACGTCAATTTCTCCACCAAAATCTAATGATTTTCACAAAGAAATGAGGTTTCTAAGCAAAAGAGGGGACGTGGGGGTGTTGCTCACATTGGATAAATGGGTTGGTGGAGGAGATGGAGCACCCTTATCTTGCTCCTCTTGGCGTACTTTGGTAGGGCATGGTGGGGCGTGCACTTGCACCTCTACTTGCCATCTTTTCTTGATCTAAAAATTCTAGGGTATCACAAAACATTTACTAGGCATGCATTAAACTGGAACTTTTCACCCAAAACTCATGGATTCCAATGCAATATCATCAATAAACAACTTGTTCCAAATATAATGAATGTTGAATTAGCATCAAAATCATATTAATTAAACTTCAAATACATCCTTGGCTTAACTAAATAGAGTTTTTATTATTAACACACTATCTGACATAAGCATTTTATCTAACGTGTGGAATGCATACTCTATATTCATCATTTTCCAACTATACGCAATACATATGGAAGCATTCCAATAACATGCATTGATTTGTTTAACATCATTAATATCATAATGGCATTAAAATGAATTAATTATTTTCCAACTCAATTCAATTTATTTCCCCAAATTATCCACTCATTCTACCTTGTTTCATTGAAGCATAACATCAAACACTTTACGTACACTTATTCATTTATCAATCCCAATCACTTGCAACTTAATTCCATCACATACATCATTCATTGCATTATCATCATAATCAGATCAAATAATTATTAAAGTAATCAAATCAACTACCCATCATCATCCTACAAACAAATCCCATCCAAGCATAACCCACTATGAAAACCAGCTGCCCATTTTTGTGGGCAGCAATAATGCTCCAATTAGCATGATAAATAAGCATCTTAATTATTTTCCCCATCAAATTCATAAATTATCCATGCTAAATCCCCCCATAATAGCCCTTGAGAATTACAAAATAAGAACCCTAAATTAGATATTTAAAAAATTGTTTAAAGAAAACTTTCAATGAATTTAATGGGTTCCTTCCACCTTAAAACAAGTTTCTAATTAAATTCTTTCATTTCCCTAATGGGCAGCAATAAAAGGAATAAAAATGGAGCTTTCTAATTTCTTAACCATGTCCAAAATAGGTTTATTTGGCTCCTTTCTTGATGGGTGGTCATTTGTACATCCCAATTATGAATTTCCCTTATTAGTTTGCAAAGATTTTGGGTGGAAATGAAGGGGTAAGAGGGCACCAAGTTTAGACATGAATGGGATGGTTTTTTTTTTCTTTTGGTCTTGGGAAGGGTGGTCGAGAATAATATGCAATTGCTCCTTGGGTGGTTTGTTGGTGCACTTGCACCTCATGCTTATCCAACATAAATTCCACGTCAATCTCCTTGTCTTAATGTAATTAATGCCTCATTTAATTATTCAATCATTAAATAAATTAATTATGTAAATAATTACTCTCAAATAAATAGAATTAATATCATTTAATCATCATTATCATGCCTTAAACAAGTTATGAGCTATTACTCACCCATTTGCTAATTAATCCTCAAATGTTGTCTAAAAATTAATAAATCATTTACAAATTCCATATTATACATATAGATTAATCTCAAATTTCCAAATGTTTTTGCATAATTAATACGTAATTTTCTAAATTTATCGATTTAGAATCATTCTTAATTTTCTACTAGGAGCAGTTTTGGTACATTGGGCATACCTTTCTCATAAGAACTTCTAATTATGTGATTCTTATTCCATTGGATAGATAATGTTAAGGGATAGAACCTTCATGTTAACTACTTTTGCCAAATCAACCCCAATTTATGTCAAATATTTAAATAAGGTAACAATTTTCAATATTCTCGGTATTTTTCAACCATGTAGAGCACTTTTGGTGCATTGATCATAACTTGTGCATTCAATGTCCAAATCAGATGATTTTTGATGATTTAGAAAAGAAACTTTTGACATTTGACAACTCTTATGTTGACCATATTTCCAAATTATTCCATTATAAATATCAAACATTGATAACAAATGACCCCTTTTTCAAATTCAACATTTCTTCATTTCTCTCCACTTTAAACCTTATTTTCTTTCCAGTTTATTTATTTGCAATTCATAAAATTTTCTCATGATTTATCCACATGATAATGGAATTAAATACATGATAATTTACCTCACTTTCTTGGAAATAAATCATAATTCCATCTAACTAGTCATATATCTTTTCACTTCTAAATAACCCTCTTCCCCTTAATTCATTATTATAATCATTATAATCATACTAAAGATAACTGCAATGTGTTCCAACACATAAATACCTAAAATTAACACCATGGGTGTTACATAAACTCAAAAAGAAAACTCCACAAACAAATGCAATGGCAGAAATAGTTGAAGACAAAGTTATGATAAGAGAGCTTAAACTGTGGACTATCTATTAGCCAAAGTTTGTCTAAGACAAAGTAAGAATCAAGCACTCAAAAAAATGAGGAAAGAAGAAAGACAGAGATTTGGTCTCCCAAATAATTAAGCACAAAAGGGAAGAAGCTTTTTTTGAAGAACAAAGCCAAATGAAAGGATTCGTCCAAAGATAAGAAGGGAAGATGTAAAGACAAAGTAGAAGCAACTTTGTCCGAGCAAAGATAGATAATAAAAAATGAAGTAAGCAAGAAGTTGCAGAGATGAACTCCATCAGTTTTTTGGAGAAATGTAGGAAAAGGAATTCAACTTCATTTACGACATCAAAATTTGTCCATAGCTTTTTACAAACAAAGGAAAAGATGAAGTGGAAGCGACATAGTGAGCACTGACAAAGTTGCATATACAAAGTACCCACGTGGACAAAATGAACATCACTACATGAATACGTTCATCCACAACTTACTCCAGACAAATCTATAGACGAAGTGCTGAGCCTAATTCATCTAAGACAAAGTAAAGAAGAATTTGTCTAAGACAATCCAGTATGACTTTGCCTGCACCATCGGAGTTCACTTATTGCTTTCTACAAGATGAATATTGAACAAAAGAAGAACACCTTACTTTTCTCTGATTGAGGAAGACAAAGTTGAATTTGTCTATAGACTAGTTCAACTTTGTTTGTGGTGCCAGAATTTTTCTGTTACTTATTACAAACAAATCACGTTCATGAAGGATCGATGACACACAAAATTAATGCGAGAATTCATCCAAGACTTATGGTAGATAAATGCACACAGATTGAGGCTGTGACTTGTCCAAGGTTAATTGAATTATGTGACTTACATCAAAATAGCATCTGTGCTCATATGCTTTTGGCGTACAGACTTGTCTTAGTCTCCACTTTCGGTAATAAGCGGCATTGCAGGTTTTCTAGCTATGTCAAGTCAAAAAAAAAAAGATACTTCAACAACAACTCATCTTCCTCTTTGTAAAAGAATGGCGTTGCTACAACTTTGGATGAATAAGAAGGCATACAATCCAATGTTAGAAATCACAATGGACTTCTACATTCAAAGCTACTCTTATTCCTGCATCCAATCTAACCTTCTCCTCTGCAACAGTCAAGTTTCTTAAGATCTATTTAAGGAGATGAGTTGGACGATTCAATGGTGGTGAAGAAAGACATTTCAAATGAGCGCAATCTTATGAAAATCATTCCACTAATGGCTAAGAGCTTAAATTGTCATTTATCCTTTATGTGTTTTAATCTGCAAATCTTTATGGCCATTGGTTTTACATTTTGGGAAGATCTTTCTGTATTGTTAGAGCTGTAAAAGATCTCATCTTCCCCTATGCTTCAATGTAACACTTTGTAAAAGTGTATTAGTTTTGTAGTTAATCTGAAAACTAGAGAGTTTGTGCTGATCTCTGAAAAATCATCAATTTTGCTGGTGATCTTTGAAGATCAAGATTATTTTTAACAGCATCATAATAATGAAGGGTCTAACCAAAACTTTTAAACCCAAACCTTTTCCAGATGGAGATAAAATCATTGATAAGATACTAAATGAATTCTCTTAACTATCACCAAATACTACTCCTTCATCTCCTTCCACAACTCCTACACCTTCTACAACACTTACTCTTTCTCATGTTGAATCATTCCCTTCTACCACACATCAATGTCATGCCCTGCCTTTCAAGGTGTCACGTTACTCATTTGCCTTTATTTTAATCTTGACTTCCTCACTTTTAGGGTGGGGGTACTCGGATGGACACCTCACGTTGAGGTCTATATTTCCTTACAAATTCCCAATTTAAGGAAACATTTTGGCAAAATTTTGGTGGACTCTACCCTATATTACAATATTTAAAATTTGAAAAATATTTATATCAAATGAATTTCTAAATATCAATTTTTATAATTTCAATTTATAGTTAAAACTACAATTTCACAATTATCAATCGAATCATAAATTATGAAATTAGCCCAAATTACCCACAACCTAAAATCTATTTCATCCCATGATGGCAATAACATAGTCCACCTCAATATCATATACATTTTACATTATTATGACATCCCATTACAATGTAATATACATCATTTATAATTTTAGAAAATCAAACAAATCTATTTTATACAAATATACAAAGCAATTCTAGTCCTACCATTCAATCAAACCTTCATAATTATCTGCTACTCTTGCTCGCCAATGCTTGTTAGCTAAAAAAAAATAAACAAGAAGGCGTGAGTCTGAGCAACTCAGTAAGTAAACAAATGCATTAAACAATAATTAATCTACAATTATCACTTCCCATATTAAACAATCAATATCCATAATTATAAATAATCAAAAATGGATATATGTTCATCAATTTATACCCAATAAAAAAAATCTTTGTATTTCCATCCAACCATTCTATCTCATGTTGAATTAATTTTCAATTTAACAACAAAATGATATTTTCTATCCCTCATATTAAATATTCAATCTAAATCAAACATCAATTTTAACAAACATGATATATCTATAATCCCCAGTCAAACAAAGGGATAAACATTATCTACAATCAAACAAAGAGATAAACATACACGATTTTAACACATACATGTCTAAATTGATATAAGTGGGCTAAACCCCATACATTCAACCAACGATGGCCAAATTTCAAACAAAGGGATAAACATTATCCTAGCCATCTAGTGTAAACAAATGCCTACTTACCTACTGACGAATCATCATACACTCTTCCAACTCCATTCCTTTTCATCCTTCTCAGATCATCCTGTATAGAGCAAAATCTCATTCATTTACAAACATAGCTTGAACTTATTTATTGCTAGTCGTGTATACTTTTCAAATACATAATTGCATTCTCATCAATATATGATAAAAAACCAACATATTCAACATCTAGTTAACCTTTACAATGTATCACTAAAACTTAAGTGCATCCAAAATGACTTATTCATTCCTTCCCTTTAAGGTCTTAGAGTTATAATCACACTAAATTTATTTCTCATTGGGACATTTTATCAAATGACTAATAGGCACAGTGCAAATCATGACATCTCAATGAGGAATCTTAAGAAATTCCACATCTAACTATATATAATCATTATATAGCATAACCAATTTGTAATTAACTTCAATAACAATCTAATTAGACATTTAATCCAATCGATTTGTGGTTCACATAGCTCAAACACAAAAACCCTTTTTAACATCTACTTAAGGAATAGCCCAAAATTCAATTTCAATAGTCCAAATCAGTCACATACATGTTCTAAAACATGTTAGTTTTGCCATCAATCATTTACCCCATAATTAATTCAACAAAAATCAAGAATTTCACAATTTTCATTATGCATGAAGACCCTAGTTTAGCAAAATCGTGATTTCTCATGCAAAATCACAATAATCATTGTATTAAATCATTACCCCATGAATTTATAAGCACATACATGAATTTAATCCCAATAATGCAACATTTTCCAAAATTCACAAAACCCTAAGCAACCAAAAATTACAAATTTGGTTAAGAAAAAAGACTTACCATGAAATCCAAATGAGGGTTCCATCCAAGAATAAGAATCCAAGCCCAAAATTTTTACCTTGCTAAAGTGATGTCGCGGCATCACATTTGGATGCCTTAGCATCTAGTTGAGTGTCGCGGCATCCAATTCTGATGTCGTAACATCCAACTTGCTAGATGCCCCTGATTTTCTCTCATCTAAAGTTGTGTCGTGGCATCGACCTGCTGCCAATATTTTATGGATTTTTTGTCTACCTTATACCTTTATTTCTCTCATGTATTTAATCCCTCATTAATTATGACATATGAACATAATCAAATCCCATTAAAATGCGTAATAATTTACTTAAATAACTAGATCAAATCAAATATTAATCAGCCCATTCACATGTATATCCATCTTTTCTTATAACCTCACTTAATTCATATTAAATTTCAAATAAAATTCATATATTTATCATTCAAATCATCTCAAATACCCAAATATAAGCTTTGACAAAAATTTTCCTTATTTTCAACACCCTAGGTGTTACAACCAACCTTCTTCTAGTGTTCAACCTTCTGCAAGGATCAAAGTTTCAGTCTCTAGGCCCTCAACAATCAATACTCAAGGAGATGAATCCACATCTCTTTCCCCCAGCTCAATCTCCATGACACATGCCACTTTCAAATATAGAACAGATGCAAATACTATAGCAACTCATCATGGCAAGCCTCCTCTATATCTAGAGCTATTAGACAACAACTATAGAGTAGACATCAAACTCATTGACCATCCTGAAATAGCTGCAGATCCTCTCATGCTGACTCAGGTCATTTTTGAAAGATAGACAACTGCAAACAAGGAAGCATAAGATCAAGGACTATCTCTTCCTCATCCAATATTGATAGATCCTGATCATATTAGGTGAATTAAACTTGTCCCTCGTAGTCCAAAAGCCATTAATTTGAAATTCCCATCAAAAAAATAAAGTCATTTCAAAAACTATGCTTTGATTTGTGGACATTGATGTATTTTGTCATAAACTGTATATGTCTCACATCAATGAAATTATTTGAGCATATCTTGCTTATCATCACTTACAATGTCAAATCTTTATTTTCTTTTTTAAAATTTACCTTTTTGATTATGACAAAAAGGGGGAGAAATATAATGTGCAATGAATGAAAATAGGACCATATAGGAGTTAAAACTATTATGGTACATACTCAGGCGGAGCCAAGCCACATAAGCGAAAACTAAAAATAACACACTAAATTAGGAGTTAAATAAGCAAACTATGCGATAAGTCAGGGGGAGTCAAAATACATTTATCTATGCGTAAATCTCATGTGCATTTACACTTATGAATATTTTGACTCCCTTGAAAGGTATTTCACTCAAATGTTTTGTCATCACCGAAAAGGAAGAGAATGTTGAACCAAATGGCGCACATAGCAACCAACCAAGTTTTGATGATAAGAAACAACATATGAGTGAACATTTATAGTACTAATAGTGGTGTTCCCAAGCATTGTAGATACAAATATAAACATATAGGGAAGCAACTCAAATATAGTGGATAGCATACATAAAGGAAAAAAACAATAAGCAAAATCCACTAACAGAAAAGAAGACAAGAATGCCTAAAAAGAATGGTACTGAAACATTGAAAAGAAGCCATCAAGTATATCTGAAGTTATGAAGTTCAAAGTCTCAATGCGTGATCAAATAAGTCTTCTACAAATAAAGTCAATATCTGAGAGCATATGTCTAAGAAATATTTAAACAAATCATTCCATGGACAAGTCAGATAAACTGCTTATAATCAACACTTGTCCACAATATAAAGATGAATTCAGTTTACAAAAGTAGAGATGAAATAAAGCTAGAATTAGAGAAATGAAAAACTAAAATGAAGTCAAATTATTCAAGCATTTGTGTCTTACATAAAGTCTATTTGAAACTGAAGAAGAATAAGGAACTTGTTCACAATCTCTATAGAAAATACAAGAAGATGAAGTAAAAGCAGCATGGCAAAAGAAGAACAACTTTGTCTATCATCTTCATCTATAAGAGTTGTCTACCACTTGCAATAGACAAACCATCAGACAAACACTGAAGAAACAAGTCATCTATGGCCCAACGAGTCCCCTATTACTTCTAATAGACAACCTATCATATTAACAACTAAAAAGAGGATTCGTCTCCATGTCACAACTTCATCTATCACTTACGTTATACGACCCAACATATGAACCATTTGGAAGACTTTGTCTGTGGCCTCCAACTTCATCTACATATTTCGATAGACAAACAACAAACAAAGTCTTTTCATGTATCAGGGAAGAAGCCTTGTTTGCGCAAGAAGAGTTATCTGCTACTTATAATAGACAAAGTCACTTCATTTGGTGGAAATCACTTCATCTACTAAGAAGAAGCTTTATCCATGCCCTAAAGATCATCTATTAATTATAATAGATAAAGCAACAGATGAAGCAACTTCGCCTGATGAAAGAGTACTAAGAAACATTGTTTAATGACTAGCAAAGAGAAAAACTTCTTCTCCAATTCTACAATTCATTTGTTATTTACAATAGACAAACTAGAATATGTAGTAAAATGTTGTAACGGTCTTTGACAAAATTACAAAGATGAAGGTGTCTATTATATGGATCTACTCAAAGCCACTTTGTCTATTACTTACAAGAGCCAAATCCAAGACATGATTAGATAAATTTCTTAGATAAAATATGGCATATCATGAAGATTAGAAGCCATTTGGACTAGACATGACTGATTGCAATCTCTAGTCAAAATCTTATTTGAAGCAGATTCTATTAAGTAGATCGGACAAATTAAGCTTAACTGAAGATGGAATGAAATTCAAAGGAAAGTAATCTACACTCTAATAAAGGTTGGAATTTTTAGAGGTTGTTCCCTTCTGGCTTAATGGGAGTCTTTCCAAAATAATGAAAGAGTCAGTCAAGTAGAAAAGTCTTTATTCGGTATTTGTTAAAATCATAAAAGCATCTTTTTTCAAGAATGACACTACAGGCTTTCTTGCTATAAATGAGTTTCTCAAGAAGATAGCTTTTCAATAGGAGAAATCAGAATGGTCTTCAAGATTCAAAAGAAAGTCAACTATCTCTAATGGGCAAAAATTTCTAAAGCAATATAAAGGTAGTGTAGTGTCAACCAAGAAGGGTGAAGAAGCTGAGAGAAAAATTAGAACAAAGCTTAAACAAGTAACATCTTCCTCCTAGATAATCAATCTCCATTGCGCTAATAGACAATGAGCTTATAAGTTCTATCTTAATCATACATTGGGAGTATTTATATCTATGAGATTCAAAGAGATATCATTTTATATATGCTCAAAATATGCACAAATCAGCCTAGCAAAAGAGGCAATGTAACGTGCAAAATGAGTGCTGTCAATCAGCTATGTGAGTTAGTGGTGAGCTCAAGAAAACCACATTGTACAAGTTGTTGATGAGCTCTAAAAAACCAATAATTTTTTCGGTGATCTTAGAAACCAATGAGTTTCCTGGCGAGCTCATGAAACTAAAAGAGTGTTAGGAGGAGTATTTATGTCTCCTGGAGCTGGAATCCAGAAAAGTATTGGGAATACTGTTCATGCCCCGTGGAAGAGTGGACGTAGGGATGGGGTTCCTGAACCAATATAAAAACTGTGTTGTTTGTATCTATTTTTTTATTTATTTTATTCTTCATTACTTCATTAAGTAAAACATCATCACACACATCATCACACACATGCAATAACCTTCCTGAAATAAGAATGGCTAAGAGAAGTTGAATTTGGAAGTGAAGCAGTCACTATGATCAAACGAATAGATATAGAATTTACATATGTGTTGTATCACTACTTCCTTAGCTCATCAATTTTTATTTGGCCAGAATTTTTATATGGTTAATTCACCCCTACCCTCTTGAGCTATCATTTACATGGGACTAGCAAAATTCACCCATCTGCCCTCTTGGTCATTAAGGATCTAAATCATCATTTCCCATATCTCATCACTTATCACATAACTGAAAACAACATTCAAGCATTAAGAATAGTCCCATTACATCAATTCTAAATTATTTTGTTAAAGTTAGCAAAAGTTCAACTTATTGTCTCTTTCCTAAGTCATTTATTGAAGGGTCTTTAAAACTACATTGTCAACTACTTTCTCCCTTCAATCATGTATCATCCTAAGTTATCTAAATATAGATGCAAAGCACCACAAACTTGTTAGTCCCTAATTGAATAGTAGCTCAAGATGGGTGGGGGTTGAATTGAGCTTTGAAAAATTTTGGCCAATAAGTGAATATATGTGCTTAAAATAAAAGAGAGAATAACTTGTAGCATATACACAATATTTTTATAGTGGTTCACCCATTGTTAGGTTCCTACTCCACTTCTCTGAGTCAATCTCCTTTACTAAACTTAGGTTCCACATAACACTTGTTAGTTTTGCAAGTTCACCAACAACTTACTAGTTTTCCAAGTTCACCAAAAACTTCTGCACTTTGGTTTTCAAGCTTACCAACTAACTTACCATTTTTCCAAAGCATAACCAGAAATGTTACAAACTGTTAGTTTCATAAAGCTTACCAACTAACTCTTAGTTTTTCAAATAAAATGTATATAAATAATGCCTCTTACTTAGGCAAACATATACTAAAATTAAAGCCTAATTGAAAGGACAAAGTAAGTAATGAGATCAGATTCAAAATCCTTTTGAAGTTAACACAAATTTAATTTTGAAGATTCTGAATGCATTGATAGTGTTGTAGTAGCTGGAGTTGAATGATGAAAAGTTGTGGATGCTCTTCTTTGAATTAAGAATGACTTTTAGTGTAATCTTACTTGTGCTATTGTATAGCATTTTAAAATTTTATTTGTTGCAATCCTTTGGCATAATTTTGAAATTAGTTAGGTAGGTCTGGTAATGACTTTTGTGTGTTATCGAGGTCCAAAAATTCTGAGTGGTGTCCTCAGAATTTCAGTGCTTTGATTTATACTTCGAAAGAATTTCTGAAATGTTTCTTTAGAAGTTTTATGGTAAGTATTTTTTTGGCAACATCCTCATCAAAATTTTTGTCCACTGTCTTTTCTATCAATGGTCATAATTTAAGTTTTCTAAAGAGCTTTTGAATATCTTTTGGTTTGCTTATGAAGCTTAGACTTTGCTTCTGTATAATTTCTCTGAATCATGTTGACTTAAACATGCCTCTGATAATACTTCTTACTTGATTTTATATAGTGTGTCATGATTTTTGTACTGCTTCTATGCAGTGTGATAGGTTCTGCATAACTTCTGTATAAGATATCATGATTCTATTTTTCTTATGTGGCATGATAGTGCTTTTGCATTGCTTCTATCTTTTTGAGATTTCTTCGACTTAGTTCTATGTACCCAAAGGTTCTTCTGGGTTGATTTTGTGTAGCCTTTTATAATCATGGGTTGCTTTTGTGTGATAGGATAGTCCTTCTGAATTGCTTCTGTGCATCATGTCCTTATTCTATATTACTTCTGACTTGCCTCTGTGCTTCTGAAAAACTTCTGAGAATAGGCAAATTTTCTGTTTTGACTTCTGTAGTGCTTCCAAGTAACTTTTGTAGTTCTTCTATTGCCTGACATCATTATATAGTGATTCTAAGTCAATTCTGAAAAGCTTCTGTTATGATTCTGAGTTATATCTGGTAATTCTAAGTGATTCTACGCAACTTCTGATTAACTGTTGATTTCTTCGTAATTTCTAATCTTTTCATGCCAAGCCTTTAAGCAAGTTCTGAATTACGTTTTAGTGACTTTTGAATGTCATATTATTTAAGCATTCATTTATTACTTTCCTTAATCTATTTTTGATATTTAATACAATAACACTTTGAAAGTAATTTGTTAGTAGCTTAATTCTTCACTCATTTGTTTGTTCATCATCAAAACTAAGTTTTTTAATCTCATTCATCATCAAAATCAAGCTTAATAAAGGGGCTAGACTCAACATTCTCTCCCTTCTTTATGATGACAAAACATTTGAGTGAGAAACCTTTCAAAAAGATTTTAGAATCTATAATGTATGCAATGTGCTTCTTAGTGGGGCTCCCGCTACATGAGTAAGCTCGCCCCTTAGTATGTGTACCCTGAATGTACTTCAAAAAAATATTTTGCTCTTGTCTTATTTTTATTTTTCTCGATCATTCTCTTATTTTTCTCCCACTATTTTTCATAATAAAAAAGAATGCAATAAAAAGGGAATAATTAAGAGATTGCATTAAATTGATAAAATTTTGTCCATCATAATGATATTGCATAGCTATATTACATAGCAAAAGTGACTTGAAATACATTAAAACAAAAAGATACATCATTGCAATTTAAGATACAATAGATTAAGCAAATGACAATGAAGTAACATTACCAAAGAAATGACTATAATAAAAAAAAGAAGATGTGAGTTTTAAATATAGCAGTCAGTTTCTTGATTTTTTATTGTATGTGAGAGGGAATAAATTGGACTTATCAGAAGAAAGAGTGGGTGTTGAAGGAGTGGTTATGGTTGTGGAGGTGGGTCTTGGAGTGGGTTTTGGGGAAGATAATTTGGGTCTAGAAATAGCTTTCTTGATTCTAGAAGGAAGAAAAGGAGGAATGAAAGTTAGATCTTTTAGGATTGAACTTGGGGGTTCATGAGTGTAGGCAGTTAGTCCACAGTTAATGACAAGGATGAAATTAATATGCTCTCAAAAGGTTGGTCTAGTAACTTATGAAAGAGCATAGGGATCCCTTTTAAGAGAGCTTCTGTGTTGACATTCATACTTGCAGTGTGCTCTTGATGGGTCCTTGTAATGCGAGAAGAAGGAGCCTTTTTGTGTTCTTTTGGAGGTGGAATTCTTGATTTCCTCTTTGGTTTTGTCTGAATAGTGTTTTGGATGGAAATAAAGGGTGGTTTTGTGGATGCTTTTGGTATTGGGGCTGGTGAGCTTTTTGGTTTTTTGGCTGTCTTTGGTTTTGGAGGTGGTTTTTGGGAAGGTGATGTTTTTGGTCTTCTCGTTGTCTTTGGAGGAGGTGATGTTTTTGGTTTTAAAGTGTGGGGTGGTTTGGGATAATTGACCCAAATTTTGTGAAGAAGTGATGGATTAATAAGCTTAGGATAAGGAAGTGGAAGATTGTCAGTAATTGCTTGCAAATTTGCTGTAGAATAGAACAAATATTCTTCCTTAGTTGTGAAAATGTTATTGAAAGGCTTGAGGGAGATGGGAAAACTATTTTAGGGGGCCTTGATGCTGGAAGCATCTGAAGAAGTTTTTCAATATATGCATCTTGAAAAGATGCCAACTGAGGAATGTTGATTTCATGGCCCATAGGAGTGAGAGGAGGATCAAGGAGCAGTATAATTCTAGAGAGACTATTTTGATCCATGATTCATGGAAATGGAAGTGTACAAGGGTGAATGACAAGATTGTGAGATAGAAACATTTTGGTAATGTCAGAATTTATTTTTAATTGAGTAGTGAATTCAGAGTATGTGAGTCTGATTGGATGAAACGAAGAAGAATATCATAGTTTTTTTCTTTTGTTTTTGGAGGAGTAGGTTGATGAATTGAAGGTGTATTCCATTCTAGAGAAATTTCTTCAATTCATTCAGGAATTATTTCTTTTGATCAATTAAGTTCAAGCAAAGTCCACTCAGTACATTATGGAAGAAAATGAAAGATAGGAAGTGGAACTTTGGTAGGATACTTTCCATACTTAACAATAGCTCTACTTAGATTTCAAAGATACTCCTCTGGATTTGTAAAGGTTCAATTGGAATGAATTTTGAAAATATTGAGGAAGGTTGTGTGTGTGGGAGTTTGAATGATGACTTCAGATTGTTCAGCCTGAGGCTGGACAATTTCTGGAGCTAGAGTGTGTGTATGTGAGATGGAAGATGATGAATATGTAGGAAATTGAATGGATGAAGGAGATTTGTAATGTTGTTATGGAGAGAGTGGGTAGGAAGGTGAAGAATGTTGGGTTTGAGGTTGGGTTTTGTTAGCTTCAATTTGAGTAATCAGTGCATCTAGCTTGTGAGCTAGTGATTCCCAAATTGAATCCATCTTTTGTTTGAGAGATGAATTATGTGTTTCAAGATTAGTTATTCTTATGAGGATGGGTAATAGGTGGGCTGAAAGAATGGAATCAAGGTTTTATGGAGTTGGTGGAACTGAATAGGTGTGCTGTTGAGGTGGAGGAATGGAGGATTGAGGTTGAGTTTGAGTAGGTATTGAGCGTACTGCTACTATACCCTCTTCTCTATCCTCTATTTCTATCTCTCCCTCATTTCTTTCTATGGATTCTTCCATAGTGTCTTGTCTATCTCTTCTTTCTTCTTCAATTTTTGTTCTCTTCACTTGCTCTTCTTTTCTTGGCTTCTGAGAAATCTAGCCTTGTGGAGTCAACTTGAAGCCAATTCTCTTCAAAGTATCTTTATTGATTGCTTCTCTTGCCTTGTGATCTTCTCCATCTTCCTTGGAGAGATTAGTATTATCTATCCTTATGAATTTGCTCATAATCGTCCCATAGGGTAGATAATATACTTGGTAGATGTCTTCACCAAGTATAGTTGATTAGCTATAATTTGAGCTAGATCTATCCTCTTCTTGTGCTTCATTACCTACAAGATCTTGACTTTCTTTTCAAAAATCTAATCAGTACCTCTTATCTTGGGATTTATGTTATTAAAAATCAACATATGAGTCAACTTGAGATCTAAATTCAGATGGCTAACATATATATAAGTCACATTTTTCTTAATTTGTACTTCAGCCAAATCTGAAAATAGTCTTGTTCTATTGGATGGCCAATCTATTTCTTGTTGTTCTATCTCAGGAATTTGAATGTACTTCTTATATTCTTTGGAGATAGATCTATCTTAGTCCTTCCAATTCATGACTTCCTAGTATGGTAGTTGAAGTTGGCAACTAGGGCTTGAATCATTCTGGCATAGGATTTATCCTTATAACTCATAAAGCTTTCCCAGCCTTTGAATTTAATTCAATTTGTCACTTCAAGATTTAGGCCATTTTCTCCAAATGCTTCAAAATCAAATACTCTTCCCTTCACTATTTTTCTTCCTTCAAAATATTTAAGAAACTTACTATGATTAGAAGAGTTATTATTGAAGATTACCTTAAGAATGTAATCTTCTATTCTTTTTCTTTTCCTTGGAGTTTCCACTTCTGTCATCTCTCATCTCCTTTCTTCAGAATCTAAAGATGACATCTCTGCTCGCATATTGACCCTCTTCTTTCTCGCCATTTGTTGCAATAGATGGAGTTTTTTGACTTAGTGTTTTGAGCAAGAGCGTTCTTAAAGATTCTAGGGATGGAAAGTTTCTGGAATGAATCAAAATGGGATCAATTTTATGGAGGGAAAATGTAAATGATGAAGGGATTTTGAATCGCCTTTCTAAAGAAGAAGCTCAGAAGTACGAAGTGAGTGTGCAGAGCTTCTAGGGTTAGGGTTTTTGAAGGGGACAAAATTTTTAATGTAGTGTATTAGGAGTTCTATGTATAAATGACCTTAGAAGTTTTGAGGCATGTATGCAGAAGTGGTTTTGCCATGCAGAAGTTCTAGGTTTATTAGACCTAAAAGTTAGAAGTTCTGGGGAAGTATCATAGAACTTTTATGATGAGTAAAAATATTTTGAGATTTTAACAAAACTTCTATTTGATTTTTTATTAACTTTGACTATTTTGACAGAATTTCTGAATTACTTTTGAGTCATTCTGAGTAATTTAATAGAGTTTCTAAATTATTTCTGAAGCAGTTTATTTAACATTGATGACTATTTTTAGGCATTCCAACATTAGGATTAAAGATATATTTTATGCACATTGATCTACTCTTCTAATTTTACAGAATTTGTCTTCTGGAAGAGGTTTTTTAAAAGTTCCTACTAACTTATTTTTAGTTGCTACATATTCTAAACAAATGTCATAATTTTGTACATGGTCTCTAATGAAGTGATATCCAACCTCTACGTGTTTAATCTTAGAATGTAGTACTGGATTCTTTGTTAGATTTATTGTACTAGTATTGTTATAACTAATAGGAGTATCAACATATTTCAACCCATAATCATTCAATTGCTATTTCATCCACAAACACAAGAACTACCTATAGTTACATATTTAGCTTCAGCAGTTGATAAAGCTACAAATGTTTATTTCTTCCAAGAAATTAACCTGTTCTAGAGGTACTTTTTCTGTCTACTTCATATCCTGCAAAATGTAAGTCAGAGTACCCAATTAATTCAAAGTTTGAACCTTTTGGATACCATAGTCCAAGATTAGGAGTATATAAAAAGTATTTGAATATTCTTTTAACAGCAATTATATGTGATTCTTTAGGATCTGATTGGAATCATGCACACATGTATACACTAAACATTATATCTGGTCTACTTGTAATTAAATATAAAAGAGATCCTATCATGCTTCTATATAATTTCTGACAAATAAATTTACCTTTTCCATCCTTATACATTTTAGTAAATGTGCTCATTGGTGTAGCTAATGGCTTTCCTTCTTCTAAATCAAATTTCCTGAGTAACGCTTTTGTGTATTTTGCTTGATGGATAAAGATTTCTTCCTACATCTGTTTTACATGAGGTTCAAGAGAGAAGTTCATCTCACCCATTAAACTCATCTCAAATTCTCCCTATATTACTTTAGAGAAGTCTTGACATAATTTGTCATTAGTTGCACCAAATATAATATCATCCACATCAATTTGAACAATTAGCATACTGCTATTGTCATGGTTAATAAAGAGTGTGGTGTCTACTTTACCTCTTGCAAATCCTTTCTGTATTAAAATTTTCTTAATCTTTCATACCATGCTTTAGGAGCTTGTTTTAATCCATAGAGAGCTTTCATAAGTTTGAGACATGGTTTGAATCATAAGGATCTCCAAACCCGGGAGATTGTTTTACATAAACTTCTTTATTTATGAAATAATTTAGAAATGCAGTTTTAACATCCATTTGATAGAGTTTGAAATTCATGAAAGATGCAAATGCTAGTAATATTCTAATAGCTTCAATTTTGGCAACAGAAGCATATAATTCCTCAAAGTCTATTTCTTCCTCTTGACAGTATCCTTTTGCTAGTAATCTTGCTTTAATTCTTATCACTATACCAAATTCATCTAATTTGTCCTTAAACCCATTTGGTTCCTATAACATATTGATGTTTAGGTCTTGGGACAAGTGTTCACACATTATTATGTTTTAATTGATTCAATTCTTCTTGCATAGCTATAATCCAGTTTTTATCTTCTAAAGCTTGATCTATGCAAGTTGGTTCTAGTTGAGAAATGAAAGAAAAATTACCACATATTTGATGATATGAAGATCTTGTTCTCACTTTGTCATAAATATCACCAATTACTTGGTTTTCAAGATGATCATGCATGAATCTCCAATCTTTTAGAATAAAATTGTTACCTTCATTATTTACCTCATTGATAGATGGTCCATCATTTGTTTCTTTTTTATTTTTGTATGTTTTTTTTGTGAAGAATCTTTGTCTTCATCTTGTATTTTTATTTTCTCCACAAATATTACGAGTTCTCCTATCTCATCATCAAAATTGCTTATCTTTCTAGAAGGGTTAGTACTTTCATCAAATTTTACATGAATGGATTCCTCTACAGTTTTATTTTTTGGAATGTAGACTCTAAATGGCTTGCTAACAATGGAATAACAAAGGCAAATGCCTTCATCAGATTTGCTATCAAATTTGCCATGGTTTTCCTTTTCATTGTTAAGAATAAAAATTTGCAACCAAAAGTGTGGAAATGAGAGATATTTGGATTTCTATCATAATATAATTCATATGGAGTTTTGTTGAGTATAGATCTAGCAAAAATTATGTTAATAATGTAGCATGAAGTATTCATTGCTTTAGCCCAAAAGTATTGAGGTAAGTCATATTCATTCAACATTGTTCTTACCATCTGTTGTAAAGATCTATTTTTTCTTTCAACTACTCCATTTTGCTGAGGTGTTCTTGGTATAGAGAATGTGTGCAAAATTCCATTACTTTCACTGAAAGCAAAGAATTTTTGTTTTTTAAATTCTCCACCATGATCACTTCTTATGGCTACTATATGAGAATCTTGTTCATTTTATACACGTTTGGTAAATGTTTCAAAGAATGAAAAAGTCTCATCTTTGCAAGCAAGAAACATTATCCAGGTGAATCCAGAATAGTCATCTACAATGACATATGCATAATGTTTCCCTCCAAGACTTCAAGTTTTTGTTGGTCCAACAAAATCCATGTGTAGTAATTGAAGTGGTTTAATTGTGTATACTTCTTTGTTTGATTTGAATGATTCTCTAACTTGCTTTCCTTTTAAGCAAGCATCACATAATTCATTTTGGTCAAATTTCAGTGTGGGTAAGCCAACAACAAGATCATTGTTGTATAGTTTTCCAATTATAAACTTGTTGGCATGTCCTAGTCTTCTATGCCACAATAAGAACTCTTCATTATTCACTATAAGACATTTGACTTGGATATCACTCAAATCTACTAAATACACATTTCCACATCTTTTACCAAGTACTATAACTGAAATTGAACTATCTATTATAGAATATATATGTGATTCAAACACAACCTTATATCCATTATCACAAAACTGACTAACGCTTGGATAATTTTACCAATTCCATCGACTCTACCTTTTCCATTATGTCTAAAGGTGATTGTTTGTCCATTTTTAGCTTTTAATTCTATGAACAGTTCCTTCTTCCCTGTCATATGTCTTGAGTAACCACTATCAATATACCATTTGCTACTCCTTGTGACTCTCAAGTGCACCTATAATAATAAAATCAAGCTATAATTTTTTATACCCATTTAGAAATGGGTCCGGGTGGATTAGTAGCAGAATATTTGGCACCCATTACTTTTCAGATGCTACTAAATTATTATCTATACATATTGATGTATTTATTATGTTAGCAATAGTTTTTAGTACCCAAATCTAATTCTATTTAGGTTTTGATTTTCTTCCATAATGGCCAATTTTTTTTCTTTGGCTTTCTCTACTTTTCTTCTTTGTCTTTAGTTTAAATAATGTAGAAGTCAATATTTTTCTAAGAGCATGATTTTCTACTTTTGTTTGCTTCTCTGTTAAGGTTAGTTTTGAGTTGAGCATTTTCTTGTTTTAACTTAGAATATTCATATATTATCTTTTCTAATTCTCTTTTTATTTCTTTGCATTTAGTTTTTAAAGTTTTAAAATATGAGTATAACTCATCTAATAATTCTTCTAAATCAAAAATTTTAGGTTTTAAATTTACCTCATCTTCATGAATGGCCATGAAGCTTATTCCTGTATGGTGCTCATAGTGATTTCTTTCTTTGGAGTTGAGTGAACTGAATTAAGATTCATTTTCTTCTTTTGTTTTACTCAAACTTTCTTGCATCATATTTTCTAGCATTTTCCATGCAACCATCGCTTTCTTCAACTTTCCTATTGTTAGAAGTATTCTTTTTATCAAAGTAGGAATTAGATCTTTTCTTCTTGTCTCCTTACATTTTATCTAGT
Source organism: Pouteria campechiana (assembly GCA_036873735.1). Classification (NCBI taxonomy): domain Eukaryota; kingdom Viridiplantae; phylum Streptophyta; class Magnoliopsida; order Ericales; family Sapotaceae; genus Pouteria; species Pouteria campechiana. Next base: position 20,495 of record JAYJMB010087850.1, read on the forward strand.
TCTAGGTAGTCAAATCTTACGTGTCCAGAT
>JAYJMB010087851.1:0-20522 GCA_036873735.1 Pouteria campechiana
TATTTAGGAATCAAATAGGTGCAAAAGATGAAGTATTAGGAGAATAAAATATGACATTTTGCATTCTCATCAGTGATCCTCCCAAGTAAAGGATAAATCCTTACAAATTCCTTTCCTTTTGTCCCTCTTTTTTTAGCATTCTTATTTTTAATATCCAAAACTTATCTTCTTTCACTCTCTCATACCTCTCTAACAACTGTCTGCATCAAATATGTCTCTTAATAGTTCAAGCATGGTTTTTCAAGCTCAAATGGTTGAGATGATAAGGCTAAAGAAAGAAAAGTCGAATGGTTATCTTTCACATGCTTTGTAATGCCATTCTTTCATTAAGGCACAATATGGACACTAGTGATAGTGATGTACTAGGTTAGCTTGAAAGTCTCAAACTGATCAAATAATGCCTAAATTGTTTCCAAGTAAACTTATTATCTCAAATTTTTCCTTGAGGGGTGATCAAACAAGTCCTAGCATGCTCATGTTAACCAAAATATATTACTAAATTCACAATATCATCAATTAATCAACACACATTTTGCATAATCATAACATAAGGTGCTCAATAAAAATTTCATGATTCATTAAAATGAAAGATTTATCACAAGAATCAATAGATTATGAGGTAGAACCTATCATTCCTTCTAAATCATGTGCAATGGCAATAAAAAAATTGACCATATCTTGATGATCAATAAAAGAGAATCAATCAATGCAACCTATTCAAATCGAAAAAAATTTCACACTTGCTCATTGATTGTTTTAGCTAAGTCATCAATAGTGAAGCTCATAAAAATTATACCTAAATTAAAAAAAATGGCCTTAAAAATTGAAAATTTTCAAATACCCCCAAACTTAAACTAAACATTATCCTTAATAAAAAAATACATAAAGGCGAAAGAAACTACCTTATGGGGGCATGCTCTCCTTTGATGGTGGATGGAGGTTGCATCGATTTTGTGAAAACGTATCAAGATAAAAACGCTTTAGAGGATCAATTTCATTTATGTTTCAATTATGATGTTCTCTACTCGTTATATATTAATTGTTTTATTGATTTATATATCCAGAATTCTAATTCACTCAACTCCCTCTCCCGAGTGCTGAATCAAGTATCTATTCTCAATATCCCAATTTTGATATACCTATAAAAATTGGAAGATTAATAATGCATTAAGATTTTTAAATCTTTTAAATGATTTCACAAAACCTAAATGCTCTCCCAAGTCATCTGAAATTTCATGTTATGATGTTTAAATCCTATTTATGATTACCTTTCTCAAGTGCCAAATCCCAAATATAAAACCATTTAATAAATGGTCAATAAATTGAAAGCATCAAGAATAAAATATCATAAATAAACCATTTAAAACTCTCAATATTATAACTAAGTAATCAATCCATCAGATCTACATAAGATCCATCACTTCTCTATAAAGAGAAGTTTACCTACTCATAATAATATTAAAAACAATCCCATGTATTCTGAACATGATGAAAATAATGAAAGAAGAACAATTAAGAACAATGAAACCCTAATTGTAAATGATCTTCCTCCACAACTTTGCAAACAAATTGTCTTCTAAACTTGTGATCCTTCACCTAAGATGTTTGCTCCTTCTCTTTTGGATGTGTAACTCTTATTTTATAACCCCAATTATAATTAGTGATTTTGCACATAAGAGATTAAAACTTATAAAAATAACAAGTCTTCTACTCTTTCGGGTGCTGTAAAGCCTAAAAATCTATCCAATTGCATCACTTTCCAGCAACATGGGTGCTATGGTGTCCAACTTGGGAGCTATACTATTTTTCCCATAGCTACATTGATTTCAACATGAATAGTGTTTTCAACCTTTGACCAATGTATTTCATCTTTCCTTCCTTCCAAACTTGATTTAATCTTCTTCCAATCTTCTAAGCTTCATATTTGATGCATGGTTAAAGACTAGGATTGATGATCCACTAATGATATATGTGCCCATGAAGATAGGTGTCACACCCTACCTTCCAAGGTGCAACTTACCTTTTTGCACTGTATTTCACCTTAATTTGCCCACTTTTAGGGTGGGGTATTCGAGCCCCATTTTGGAACTCGTCTAGTTTCTAATAAAACTTTTACAAAATTTTCCATGAAATATCGAGATTAAAACCTAATATCCACTTATCCACTGCCCAGAATCTATATTGCCCCATGATGACAACAACCTAACTTATTCCAAAATACATAATATGCACATTTTTCTATTATTATGATATGCCATGTGATTACATTAATATAAAACATTCAAATCTTCAATTATAATTATATAATGATCTTATCATTACACAAATATACATAAAAGGGGTACCAACCCCAATCCATCATACATCATAAGTCTTTAGTCTTTCTTAGAAATCCTTTTCTTAACTTGTTAACTAAAATTTAAATAAGAAGGCATGAGTTTGGATAACTCAGTAAGTAGATAAATGTAATAAACAATAATTAATCTATAAATAATTCATGTCATATCGAACAATTGATGTCCATTAATGAATACAGCATAAAGAAATTCATGTTATTTCTCTCTAATTAATCAAACTCATATTAAATAAATCTTCAAATTAAATATATAATAGAGGAATTTTTTCTATCCCTCTGCTTAAACATCCATCTCAACCCAAAATATCAAATATCCCGATCTATCAGACAACATCAACTTAAACACATACGGGATATCCACTATCCCTAATCAAAACATACATGCCTAGATTTCAAAGAAATGGGATAGACATTATCCCTAGCCATTCAATGGAAACAAATACTTACTTACATTATCATGCTTCCAAACCATTTCTCCAATTTGATACTCTTTATCCTTTTCAGATCATCCTGTACAGGGTAAAATCTCATTCATTACAAACATAGCTCAAACTGATTTCCTCTAAACCAATGAGTATGATTAATGACTAAACTCATCTTTCTCAATAGAGAATCTTAAATAATTTTCATATTTAACTATATGAAACCCAAATCCTTATACAACATAATTATTGTGCCATTAACCTCAATGATCAAAATAAATCAACTAGTTAAGTCATCAACTCGCCCAATTTGTCACTTAAACACTTTATAGTTAAAATCCTCTTTAACCCAATTTGGGTTTTTGTCCAAAAATCCTATTTTTCATTCCCAAACGACCCAAAAAAATCTCAAAATAGTTTAATTCATATCTTAATCAATTTTACCCATAATAATTTTATAAAATTCATGAAATTCTCTAATTTTAACTATTCACAAAAACCCTAACAAGCCAAAAATCATGATGTACATGGTTAAATCATTCCCAATTCATGATAATCAACACATAAAACCATTTCCCCAATAATTTCTATACCAAATTCATCATTTTCCACCAAACTTCTAAACATTTATGAAACCCTAGTTCAGCTTAAATCCAAATTTGGATGGGGAAAACAAACTTACACTATGAATTAAGCATGGCCGACACCCATAGATAAAGACCCAAGCTCCATGCTACCACTGGCATCTTTCATTTGAAGAAATCAGATTTTCATCCACTACCCATCATGTAAACATTGAAACCCAAGCTAAGAAACATGCCAACTTGATTACCCATCTAAATCAAGTTGTTTCCTAACTAATCAAGCAAGAAAATTGATTAAACGAGGTTTAGGAACATGAGAATGGCATTAGAGGACAAAACAGAATGGTGGAATGAAATTAAAATGGGTTTAAAGCTTTAAAACATTGCATTTTCTAGTACTCCGGCTCACCATCAGGCCTATGTTGTGACATAGAAAACCTATGTCATGACACAAACTTCACTGATTGCCCAGTGTTGTGACATTGCATTTTTCTAGTACTCCGGCTCACCTGCATTTTTCTGGTACTCTGGCTCACTGTCAGGCCTATGTTGTGACAGAGAAAACCTATATCCATGACACAAACTTCGCTGATTGCCCAGTGTCGTTACATAGAAAACTTGTGTCGCGACATTGAATTCCTGTGCCGTGACATAAACTTGCCACCCCAATGTACAGTTAATAATTTGAGCATAATGTTTCCACATGATGTCTAAATGACCTGATGTTTGAGGCTTTGGAAAGATAACTTTAAGGGATCAACTGTTATGTTAACAACATTTTCTAAATCAGCCCAAAAATATGCCAAAAAGTTCCATAATTTGACCCATAATATTCATCTCATTATTTTTCAGTTATTTGGAACAACTTCAATATATTAGTCATAAATTCCTCATAAGATATCAGAAGTAGGTGATTTTCTTCCATTGGATAGATAATTTCATGATCTAAAATTTTCATGTTAAATAAAGTTTCAAATTAGTCCATTATCTATGTCCAAATTCAATCACAATGAATCCTTTTTTCAAATTCAGCTTTTATGCTTATGAAAAATCACCATAGTCCCCATTTTACATAAAACACTTCAAATCTCCCAATAATCACTTCCCACACATCATATACAAGAAATAAGACTTGTTTATGCTATTTACCACTTTATTTAAAGTTAATTGCTAAAAATCACTCATTCAGTTGTTTTTAATCGAATTTCTCTGAATTTTTGTGCTATAATGACTTTACATGCCATTTTTATTCTAAAATGCATCCAAATCTTAAACCAAGATTCCCCACACATCACATAATTTAGACATAATATGTTAATGCTATTTTCCATCTCATTTGAGGTTAATTGCCAAAAACCACCTATTCAGTTCATTTTAATTGAATTTTCTGTCATAAGTAACTCCATATGCTATTTTTATTCCAAGTTACATCCAAAACTCAAGCTAATGTTTCACACACATTATAATATACATAATAACTATCTTAGGCCATTCACATTGATCATAGATATGCTCTTTCTCAAATTCACCATTTCAGTTCTTTTTGCAGAACATTTAACTCAATGATTCGAAAATGAAAGATTGTCTCTAAAGTTCAATTTAAAACCTCATACATGTCACATTATGCCTAATAATCATGCTTAATTAGTTACTAAAGTCAGATACTTGACTTAACTCAAAATCACTACTTTGGTCAATTTCACTCAAAACTACTAATGAAGTCATTTTCTTTGTTCAATTCAGTTTTTCATAATAATTCTTTTAATAAATCACTATTTATCACTTCAACTCTTCACTTTAATGAAATGCAAAGAATTTGTTCCAAATTTCAACACCACAAGTGTTACAATAGGTTGTCCAAACATAAAAAATCTTGCATGAAAATCAATTAACCTTCTCTAATCTCTCTCCTTTTCTCCATTCTTGGATCCACAACTTTTCCAAGTGTGTCCCATCTATTTTTGGTTGATTTTATCAGATGTGAACTACACCTTAGACCATCCATAAAGGCCCACTACTAATCTTAAAGCAATTGAATTGATATGATGCAATTTAACTCATCAATAAACAATGGAGGAGATCTCCACCCTTGATTACACTAAACTTGTTGTTGTTATTGATTAATTGACTTGAATTCTCCACACATATGCATGTCCCACATGATATATGGCTACTCTATTATGGTAATATCATAATTCTTAAGATCCTAGGACAAATTAAGCTATTAAATAGGCTTTCTACTCCAAAATAGCCTGTTTTAGCCCAACTGGCCTAAATTCCACATAATTGACCTAAAACCCAAATTAAATCCACAAGTGCAATCTGTGATCCAATGTAGTTATAAATAAATAACATCATGTCAATTAAAAACTAAAACATGTATTTAGGTATCTAAAATATAATAAATTAAGAGCCTATCACTTCCATTCAAACTTTTGAACTCTACTTGGTAGACGGAATGTGAGCCAGTAAGGCTATTTGGACCTTTGAAGGTTTATTTCCAACCCTTGAAAGTTCCCCTAAATGCTAAAAACTTCAACTACCACTAATGGCTAACTTTATAGAATTTTGAAGTTGAAGTCTATCCTCTAAAGGTCTTCCACATTCTGAATTTTGAAGTTGCCTTCGAAGCTTTCAAATTTTGATTTCTACTTTGTGCAACCTCTAAATCATCCTCTAAAGTTTTTAGAATCTTCTAAGGTGTCTTTTGAACTCTTTAACATATTTTCAGAGTTATGTTTATGCCCTTAAAACTTCTTCTAAAGTTAAGAACTCATAAATTTTGAAGCATTTACATGGTTTTCTTCTTCTAAAACTTGGAGTGTGATTTTTTTAGGCTTTTTATGCTTTGTTTTGCATGACAAATCACCAATTTTTTATTTCTTTAGTGCATATATACATTTATCAATTTGTTTCTACAACACTTTGAAAAATAACTTGTTAGTACCATAACTTCGCAGTTTCATGTTTGCTCATCATCGAAACTTAGTTATTATTACATATTCATCATCAAAATCAAGCATTAAAATCAAGCTAGTCAAGGGGTTAGACTTAACATTCTCCCCTTTTAGATGATGAAAAAAATATTTAAGTGATACCTTTCAAAAATTAATAAGGAACTTAAAAATATATGATAATGATTCTAAGATCTCTCCCTAAATGAATGCAATGCATTAGATAAGTTTTAAGATTGCTTCCCTTATCTTTTTTATTATATAGATATGCTTGTTTACCCTACTTTTCTTATTTCTCTCATTTCTCCACCTTTTATCATAAGAAAAAGGCACAAGGGCGAGAAAACTTGAGCAAACTAGATGAAATGGATGCACAAAAAGTTAAAAAGGGAACAACAGTGTATTGATCAAAAGATAATTACATAGATTTCATTAAAAGAAGAAATATACTTGTTACCAAAGCATAAAGAAACATTTAGCAAAAAGAAAACTAATAGCAATACTCGATAAAAAGATAATAAGCTAGAAATGGCTTCTTGGGTTTGGGTCTTTTAGAATAGGTTAAGGGAAAATAGGTGGGGCTATCAGTTGGTTGGGCAGGCTGGTCTAATGGTTAGGGAGTAGGTGTGGAGGGAACAAGAGATTTGGGCTTGGTCTTCTAGGTTCTTAGTTTCCTAGAGATGATTATTTTAGTGGAAGGTTGTGGAGGTGGGATCAAGAGGGATGGCTGTGGGTGGTTCCTTTTCTAGAATGTCATGGCTTATAATAGAGACCGGAATGACTTAAAGTCTGGCCATAAATCCTAGATTTTCTAGCTTAGGAAATGGAATTTTCATGACTTCTTAGTAGGCATTGTAATTTGCATTACATCTGGCTTGATAGATCTCATAAGGCAGGTAGGTGATATTTGGATCGGAGGTGAAAAGTTAGGGATGAGAAGGTGGTTTAGGTTATGGCTTGGATTTTTGTTTAGGTGGCGCTTTGGCTTTGGTGGTTGGATTTCTTTTGGGAGTGGATTTGATTTTAGAAGCTGGTTTAGGCTTGGCTACTAGCTAAGGTTGAGCAGTTGTAGGTTTGGGTTGAGCAAATTATGGGCTAGATTCCTCTAAGTGAAGAAGAAGATAGTCATCTAGATCTAGAATGGATTGGGGTTTGTAGTTCTTCAGTGTGGGAGGGTCTTTAAGAAGAACAATGTTGTTTATGAAGGTTTGATCTCAATAATCAGGGAAGTGCAACTCCTATGGTGTGGGGGTTTTATTTTGGAATTGGAGGAGGAATGTGATGGCTGCATTAATGTTATTATAAGCCTAGAACTCTTGAAAGGTCATTTTGATCTTTTTATCAGCTTTGGTAGGTTCTAAGGTAATGGATTTTGGGAAGATGGAGGTTGGATGGTAGGAGTTTGTAATGGGGGTTGTGTTACTAGTTGGGAAGGTTTAGCTTGTTGGGATGTTTTGGTTGTTAGTTGTATAGATTAAGTTGATGGTGGTGTTGGTTGAGGTGGTGGTGGCAGAAGAGACTTGGATGATTATAGTTGTGATTGAGTTTGGGAGTCAAATATTTGGAGGAATTATATTGGATTCAGGTGGCTGTACTATAGGAACTATCAATACCCTAGATCTCTATGACTCATCCTTTAATTTTGGTCAGGGGTAGAGAATATCCCCAGTGTATTGACCCATGCTATGAGGTTTTTTTTTGAGATACTGAATGGCATCTAAATTTGCTTGCTTTTTAGCCATATACTCCTGGAATGGGATAAAAATAGGATTTAATGGTAGGGGTTCTAGTTCTCGAATGGAGGCAAGCTTAAAGATGTCTAACTCTAGAGAAGTGTTGGGGTGAAATTGACTTGGTGGGTGTTGGAGATTCTTGTTGGGATGGTTGTGAGATGGGCTGATATAGAACAACGTCTAGGGTCTAAGTTTCATTTGTTGGTCCCATCTTAAGGTAGCTCATGAGTTGGGAGAGAGGGGGGGGGGAAGGAATTGAGTTTTTAAAATCTTGGCCAATATAAAACCAAAGTACTATAATAATTAAGAAGGGAATCATGCAGCTCAGAGCACACAAATATTTTATAGTGGTTTGGCCCACAACACGGTACCTATTCCTATCTCCGAGTCTGTTTCACTTACTATACTCAAGTTCCACTAACCATTAGTTGGTTTTCCAAAGCTTATTAATGAACTCTTAAATAGGTTGTTTTTTAGAAGCTTACCAACAAACTTATACACAAGTTGGTTTTCAAATCTCACCAATAAACTTATACATAGGTTGGTTTTTAAATCTTACAAATAAACTTTAACACAAGTTGATTTTCAAAGCTCACCAGCAAACTTATACATAGTCAGCAAGCGCCTTGCTTCCTATCCGAATCAATGGAAAATGTACAATAATAAATGCCTCTCACATAGGCTGAGTTTGTACACAATTAAATATAGTAGAAATAAAATGTATGGCAATAAATAGAGAAAATTTCAAACTCCCTTGAGTTGATGTAGAGAATAAGCCTTGAATGTGGATAGGTTTCTAGCGTTGTGGAGTGGGAAGAGAAACTTAATGTTTAGGAGTAAATGCTCTTGTTTTTATTCTTTTTCTTTTCTCAAAGATATCTAGCTTATTACTGTTGGAATGGCCTTTCTTTTACTCCTTTATAGATAAATTTGAATTCTGCCCATTAGAGAAGATGATTTTCATTTAATGCAAGCGAATCGATAGGATTTTTTGTCCGTTGGAGCTTTTTTGCAAGTTTTCATGTCTGAGATTTGTTAGGCTATGTATGAGTTTAGTTTCTATGTCTGGAGTTAAGTTTTCAGACTTGTATAACTCATTTAGCTTGAAACTGATTGTTTTCCCATGTCTTGAAATGAACTATAGTCATATTCAAAATTAAATTTTTGGACTTGGACTGGTGCTTGGCTTGCAACTAACTTCTTTCTTCTATGTCTGGAAACAATTTGCCACCAGATTTGAGTGGCCATGTATGAAATTATTATTTTCAACTTAGATGAATAGTTCAGCTTGCAACATCATGTTTAGTCATGTCTTAAAGTGAATCACCATGTTCAGAAATGATTTCCATGTCTATAATTAAGATTTCAGACTTGGATTGGCATTAGTTGCATTTTGTTGCATGACTTAATCCTGGCTATGTCTGGAATTGAGTTTGCCATGTCTGGGGTTAATATTTCAATCTTATGTCTTCGGCTGTGGCTATGTCCGAGGTTTAACACATAGGATTTTTTAACTTGGATTTCTGGACACATTCGATTTTTCTCTTTAGTCTTTAAAGGTGTCCATGTCTAGATTTTATGTCCAAGAATGGATTTTTAGTTCTAGAATCTTGACTTCTTGTTCAACAATGTTTGGATCATGTTCCATGTCTTTAATTCTTTATGCGATGTCTGAACTTACTTCTTCAGTATCTATTTCTTTGTCTAAGTGTGGAACTTAATTTTTCTTCACTTTGAAGCCTTGACTTTTGTCTGACTTTGAGCATAAATCTAAATTAATTTGGTAGTGTTTTGAGGCATGTCTTGAAGTTATTTCACACTGCTTTTTCAAAGTTTTAGTATCATTCTTTCTTATTTGATAATTTATGTTTTGTTCTTCATATATTTATGGATCTTATCTCTGATGTAGTCTTGTATGCGCTATTCACTTCTACTATTTCTCTGATATATTGTTTGTTACTACACTTGAAAAATAATGATCAGTAGCTTAAACTTTTACTCATGTGCTTTTGCTCATCATCAAAACTTAGCTGGTTAAATATGTTCATCACCAAAATCAAGCCTAGTAAGGAGGTTTGCATCACATCTCGCCTTTTGAGGCGCGACACTGGTCATTTGCCTTTATTTTCATCTCGACTTACCTACTTTTAGGGTGGGGGTACTCAAGTCCTATTCCAGGACACCTATACATTTCCTTATTTCCTTTACAAATTGACTAATTTTTAATGGGATTTCCACTAAAAATTCTATAAATTTTCCCTCAAAAATATCAAGATTAGAACCTGATATACATCATTTATCCAATATAAAAATTGAATTAATAAACATAAAACAATAATCTACACTGGCCTATTCTATGCACAGCTCAAGATCTGTATTAGACCATGATGGCACCACACATTAGGAGAAATATATCATACTGTCACCATATTATACATCATCTACTAAGACATGCCAATAACTTACTTTATACATCAATTCAAATCCTTTAATTATAATTATACAAATGCAATATGAACATTTCTAATATATAATTATACAAAAGGATTCTAATCCCACAATTCAATCATACCATCTAAAGGTCTTCAGTCTCTCTTATAATTCCTTTGTTTATCCTGCTAGCTAAAAATTTAAACAAGAAGCGTGAGTCCAAGCAACTCAGTAAGTAGGCATGTAATAAAAAAATATAATCAACAACCCGGTACATTATATTCAATTTCTACAACAGACTTAATTCATACTCAATGTTGTCATATCTTAAATATTACTACTTCATCATTATAATTATCAAATTCCATAATTTACACATGATATTCAATGGGATGTTCTTCATCCCTTTCAATAAATAGCCATATCTAGGAATAATGATCATACAATGAACATCAATAATCCAAACCAAGGGATACCCACAACAAACCAAATACATCAATCTTCAACACATAAGGGATGTTCACAATCCCCAACCAAAACAACAATGCCCAGATACAATCAAATGAGATTTTCATCCCCAATCATACAATATAGCTAATCAAAGGAGGAGCGCCTACTTACTTACTGATGAATCATCATACACTCTTCCAGCTCCATTCCTTTTCATCGTTCTTAGATCATCCTATACAGGGCAACAATCCCATTTACTTAACCATAATTAACACTTATTTAATCTTAAGAATAGTTCAATTAGGCCTCAATTATGCCTTTAATGTAATCAATACATGACTTTCATAGTCCATACACAAGAATCCTCTTTAACCCTTAATCAGATCATAATAAAAAATTCGATTACACCAGTCTAAATTACTCTATACAAGTTCTAAAATAATATAATCATGCAATTAATCATTTTTCCCATGTTTAATTATACATAAGGTACAAAATTGGGGCAAAATCACTATTTACAAATTAAGCAAAACCCTAGCCAAGTATAAATCATGATTTCTCAAGCCCAATTTAGTTCCAAAATGCCATTTTCCTCAATTTTACACTATTCATAGTTAGCATGAAACCCTAACTTAACAAAATTATGATTTTTCTTGCTCAATCTAGTCCCAACCCATCATTAACATGAATACATCATTTTCCCAACGATTTAAACAACAAAACATTATCATCTCTCCCCAAAAATCCACTGTCCATAATTTTCTCAAAACCCTAGCTATGCAAAAATTAGGAATTTGAGTGGGGAAAAGTGACTTACCATGATATTCAAGCTTGTCTTCCTCCCATGAAACAGAATCCATGGTCAAAACCCAAAATAGCTCCCTCCATTTGTGAAAAATTGGATTTTCATCCATTTCCCACAGTTTAAACGACTTAAACTAAACAAAAGATCAAATGGTTCTTCACTCAAACAAGGAATTTCCCAAGGTAAAATGTAAAGAAATTGGGTTGAATGACATGGGTTCCAAGGCTAGGGCATAAGGGACATAAAACAAGACGAAAAAAATACAAAAATAGAATGGGTCAACCTTATAAAATCGCACATTCGACATGCGGCAAGTGCCTAGCATACTGCCTGCCATACCTCCTGTGACCACAGGCAGTATGGCTTGCCTGCCATATCACTTGCCAATGGACAACAAGGTATATACCCTTAGATCCGATTGTAACCAATATGGTAGCCCCCAGCAATACCACCTGCCATGAGCATTTTTTGTATTTCAGCCATATTTCCCTCATATGATGTCCAAATCACTTGATTTTAGAGGCCTTAGAAAGATAAATTAGAAGGATAAAAATTTCATGCTAACCATTTTTCCCAAATAATCTCACAAATATGTCAAAAGTTTAGATAAAGTTCACCCATCATGTTTATCTTGTTATTTTTTAGCATACAAAATAGTTTTGGTGTATTAATCATAACTTACTCATATGAACTCCAAATGGAGTGATTTTTATTCAATTTGATAGATAATTTCAAAGGAAAAAACTTTAATATTGAACACATTTTCTAAATAAGTCCACAAATATATCAAAAATGGAGCACAAGTGAACCCATTGTAATGTTCAGTTTCCATTCATCATATGTTAATGTCTACCACATAAACTAACTCCAAAATTATAGGGTGTTGCATTTGCATCCTAAATCACTTTACAATTTCAATTAGTATTATGTTTAATCATCCTAAAATAATCATTTAATAACATCAATATCACCCCAAACTCAAGTAACAGCCTGTCCATAACAAAGGACTACTCAAAATTCATAAATTTGCACTTATGAAATATCACCCATAGCCTCATTTTACACAAAACACTTCAAATATCACCAAAATCACTTCCTATACATCATATGCATGAAATGGAACATGCTTATGTTATTTACCACTTTATTTGAAGTCAATTTTCAAAAATTACTTATTCAGTTGTTTTTAACCAAATTTCTCTGAATTTTCTGCTATAAATGACTCCACATTCCAATTTCATTCCAAATTACACCCAAGTCTTAAACCAAGATTTCCCACACATTACAATACCTATGGTAATCATATTAGGTCATTCTTATAGATCATAATCATGCCTTTGCTTCATTCCATCATTTTAGTTCTTTTTCTTCTTACTATCCTTTTATAGCTCACAACAATGAGTTATACGAAATCCAAGAACCAAAATCACCTCATACTCTCATGAGAAAATTTCAATTGCCACAACCATCATATAAGGTTGATCACCCATTAAATTTTTCATGATTTGATAAAATTCGGCCATTAAGTTCTTTTTGTGGAACATTCAACTCAATGGCTCAAAATTGAAAGATCATCTCTAAAGTTCAATTCAAGACCTGATACACATCACATTTCACATAATAAACATGCTTCATTACTTATTCAAGTCATATGCATGACTTTACTCAAAATCACCACTTAGGTTTTTTTTATTCAAAACTACTAATGAAGTCATTCTCTCTCTTTAATTCAGTTTTTCATAACAAATTTCTTTATAAATCATTGTTTATCATATCAATTCCTTATTATGCTAAAATACAAAAAATTCTCCTTCATTTGAAACATCCATTAACACCCAAGGTGTTATAATTTGGTTCAACATCATTAGGCTAAAGGTTAGATGGTTGAGGATTAGGAGATGGTCTAAAGGGTGATGGACTTTTGTTAGTTTGCTAAAAGGGAAAGGATTGGGTTGAGGAGGAGTGAGTTGAGTGGAATGGTTTGGTTGGATGGGATGTGGCTTGAGCCTGTGCAGACTCAAATAGGGAAATCAGTGTGTTTAGTTTGAGGTTCATCAATTACTCAATTTTGTTTACCTTATGGGTGAGGGCTAACACACTAGTTTCTAATGTTTCTAGTATAATGTGTATTAGCTGTAGATGGGAGATAAGTGTGATGCCCTAGAATTTTTAGGTAAGAGAATTTTTAAAATGATTATTTTTAGACGACTATATATGTGGATTCATGAAAGAATTGAGAGAAATTGTATAAGTGATGTAATGTAACTGTGAGTCAAATGATTAAGGACAAGTAAACCATAATCGGATTGCATGAATCATTGCAAAAGTGATTGCAAAATGGTTACAGAGTGGCTGCATGTGCACATGTTAGTGTGCATTGCTGGTTGATATGTTCTACCAACCCCAAATCTCAATCCATTTTTCATTTTTCTCCCTTGTTCTCACTCCCACTCCTCTTGCAACTCATTTTCCACCTATGGTTCATAAAAAATTCTTGAGAGGAAGCTATAGTATAGGTGCATGGTTGTCATGCCAAGCAGTTAGGGAGTGAAATTTTACCCACTCGAGGGAAGAAAGAAGAAGAGAAAGTTTGTAAATTTCACCAAAGGAGTCTTTCACAACAACTGGGGAACGAGATGGAGGATGTGAAGTAAACTTAGATAGGATGAATTACATTTTAAAGTGGAATTAAACTATGGATTTGGAGAACAAAGAGTGTGATTGCTTCTACAGAGGTAAGTAGGTTTAGTTTAATTATATACATGAATATGGAATCTGATGGGGCTAGTGATTGCCCCATAGTTGTGCATCTGAGCACTGCATTTTATATGATGTTTAAGTGATTGAGTTTTGATTTAGAATGATGAACTCATGCATTTTTAGGTGTTTATGTGGAAATTGAATTCGATTATATGGTTTAACTGATTTGTTTTGATATGTTATGTAAATTGTAAGGGATAGAGTGTATCCCCTAATTTTGCAAGGGATAGAGTATATCCTAAGATATTGAATGATGTTTAAGATATTGCGCCATGATTGAAATAATGAAATATGCATCCTTATATATAGTGAAAATGGAAATTGGCTTTGGTCATGTGTGATTCATTGGTTTGCTTTAACATAATGGTCATGAATCATGATGTGTACGGTTGAATCATATGATTAATAAGGATGTTTTGACATTTGGGTATGAAAGGAACAAATTTATGGTTATTGTTAAGAAATTGAATTGATTGAAAAGGATCCAAGTGAAGAAAATAAGATGTAAAAAGAAAATGGGTAGCCAGATTTGGAGCCGCGGTGCCAAAATTCTAGATTCGCAGCTCCACTTCATAAAAATGGCAGAAAAATGGCCAGCAAGTTCTTGAGTCATGGCTCTAGAAAGTGGAATTATGGCTAGTTGTGGTTTTTTATGGTTTACTTAGGACACTGTTATGATATGTTTTGGAAGCCTTAAAGAAGAAAAAGAAAGCATGTAAATGGTATTTGTGTAATGATAATGATAGTTCCTAGATGGAACGTATATGACATCACTATGATTTCCCATGAATTCTTCTTTTGGTTATTTATGTATGAATGTGTAAATGATTGGGGATAGTATGTATGATAGTATTTATCCCATGATTATGTTAAATGATGATGACGAATGTATGGAATTGTAAAATGATTCACATTTGGTTGTTTGTTGAATTCAAATGTTGTTGATATTGCATTACAACATTCCATCATGAGTCATGAATCATGATGGATATGAGTGAGTTATGTGATTTGGAATAGTATTATGTGAGATGTGGGGGTTTGGATGGATGGAGAAATGGCGTTATGTAAAATGTGGGGGCTTGGCTGGATAGGGGGTAAAGATTTAATTGCAAGACTGAATATGCCTTTCAAGGCGATGGCCTTGATATGATATACTATGAACACTTGAATGGCATAAGTATCACAGACATCCTCAGGGTGTCACTCTGCTTGGATGGCATAGTTATGATTTGATAGACATCCTCGGGGTGTTGCCAAACTTGGATGTCATGGTTATAATATGATATGATACTCGTGGGACATCAACATACCTGGGCGGCATGGCTATGATATGATATAGTACCCATGGGGTGTAGATATGTCTTTTATGGCAGGAATGAATATACCTATGGTGGCATGAGTAGATATGCCTTTGGTGGCACATTCCTTTGATGGCCTGAAAAGGAAGTGATGCTTATGAAATACAATTGGGCAATAATACCTTGCAACTTGTGAACATACCTGATTCCCTCAGTAGATGGTAATGGTAAACCTAAAATCCATGAATTGCAATGAAGGTGGGATATCATAGGAAGTAACAGTAATGCTACCATGGATCCGACAACATATGTGTTGGGTCCTATAAGGTGGCTTAACCCAAGAGGGAAGGGGTGAATTGGGTTTATAAAATTTTTTTACTTAACCCCTATTTAAGTAAAATCCCCTCTTCCATACTTGTGTGCTGTTGGTCCCATAGGTTAGGCTAAAACCCAAGAGGGGAGGGGTGAATTCGGTACTTAAAAAATTATTTCTCAACCCCTTTAACTTCACTTTTCCCTCTAGCAATCGATCACTCAAACACAAAACAAATAATACATAGTGATTTTTATAGTGGTTCAAGTAACCACTCTACTCCACTCTTCCAAGATACTTTTCTCTTACTATCTTGGGTTCAACTATTCCCAATAGCAAAAATACAATAGTGTCCCCAACACTCTTCTAGATTATAGCTCTAGGAAGAGTAAACAAGTGTCACTGACACTCTTTCGGATTTTAGCTCTAGGAGGGCATAAACATAGTGCTCCGAACACTCTTCTAGATTTCAACTCTAGGGTATGCAAACAATGAGCTCTTGTCTATACTTAGACAGTTACAACTCTTCTTCAGTCTAGTCACAAATACTAGCTTAAGGAATAAGAGATAAATATTAGAAGTTTAAGCACAGGAATTTCTTAGTAAGCATAGGGAAAGTTTTCTGAAAGTTTAATGCAGAAGTAAATGATCTTCCCAATGGTAGTTGAGAGCCTTCAAGAAAAGTTGAGGAAGGTTTGAATGCAAGGCTCTTGACTCTTGAAAGATTGTACAAGGTTAAGTTTAGATCAATAAATACTTTCAGGAAGGTTTGAATGATTTTCTCAATTGCTTTGTTACTTCCTTCTGCTCTAACGATGCTTCATTTATAGATTTTTTGAATTCTAGTTGTTGGTGGTAGTTAAGCTTCATTAATAACATAAGAGAATCTGACTGGTGCATTTTGAATCTTCTGACTTCTGCTTATTTCTCATATGTTGGAATGCTTACAGTGTCTACCTTGAAGAAGATAATTTTAGGTTTCTCAATAAGCTCTAGTTGAGATATTACTACATTAGCTGCTGCTTTCACCAATATAGAAATATTGTTATTAATGTTGGGTAAAGACCAACAATTTGTGCCGACCATTGCATGTCTTTTACTTATGATAGACGAAGTATCTGTCCAACTGTCCATAAGACAAAGTTCCTTCGTCTGTTGCATCGTAGAGGAATAAATATCTTGTTGCTTTAGAGCTTTATCTATTGGGTTTGTCTATTTGTAAGTAGCAGAATAAGTATTGGATAGCAGACAGGTTTTCTTCATACCTTCATCTGATGAAATATTTCTCCACTTTGTTTATTGATAATCAAAAGATCATTGACAAATTCTTTGTTCTGCTAGATGCTTCTTGCTTATTCTACTTTGTCTATCGATACTAGATGATCATTAGATTACTTGTGACAAATGAAGTTTATGTTCTGCCATGCGATTCTTGCTTCTTCGCTTTCTCTATTGATGGAAGACGAAGTCTTTTGTTCTGCTAAAAAGATCCTCACTTCTTCTGCCTTTGTCTATTCTCATCAGATAACCATTGGTAAAAGCTATAACTTGCTTATGATAAACAAACTCTATTGTAAACATATTATCTTGCATCTATCAGATGTAGTTTTCCATTTTGACAGATGAATGGAAAACAACCGAGTCCTTTTCATTCATGCTTTTTTGTTATGACACTTCATCTTTTGCTTCTTTACTTGCTCAAGCCTTGTCACCATGAAATGTTTTTTGTGCTCATTTATCTTTAAGACTTGCAACTTGATTCTGCATGCTAAAACTTGGTAACAATCATTAGTACATAATCTTTAATTAAGTTTTATTTGTCATCAAAACCATGCATTTATGTCAATATTCTCTCCCTTTTTGATGATGATAAAACTTGATTATCTCGTAAAAGATAATCTCCCCTTGAATGTATGAAAATAAAAATGTTTGCAATGTTTAAACATTTCACAAGTTGCCATCTTCTAATGTTTCCTTATCTTGTTTTATATTCTCCCCTTGATTATTTAGAATGTATTCTCCCCCTAATTTATTAAGTGTTAAATGTTTATGCAGTTTATAATTCCTATTTGAGATAGTTTGCATATTCTTTCTCCATATTCTTTCTCCCCCTTTTTTTCATAAGCAAAAAGATGTACCTCCTCCTAATAAGGTACACAAACAAATAGAAGTAGCTAGAAAATAATGAAAAGATTTTATTTCATTTTATTACAAACAGTGATACAAAGTAGATTGGCTTAGACATAAACATTCTAAGTTTGGGGAGATGGAGAGAGAGATTGTTGTGGAATCTTAAAAGATTGATCACAAGATGGGGGGGGGGGATGTGCATCCAAAACTATGAGAGGTCTCTTCAAGTGTGAGAAACCAAAGTTTTGGATGGTAGATGGGAAGATGAGGGGTTGGAGATGGATGTAATATACTTATTTATTCCATTACCCTCTTCTTCAAATGCCCCAGATGATGGTAATATGAGAACCAGGGCTATCTGGTAGTGATGAGATTGATGAATGTTTCTGCAAAGCCAAATTTTGAAGAGAAATGCTTCGGAGAGAATGAATGGAAAAATGGTGGACACTAAAGCATTTTCGTCTCTCCAGGAAATAGTTGAAGAACCAACAGTTGATTCTTTAATTCTCACCACATGCTTGTCTTCTATTTGTGATTGGTTCTCAAATGTTCTTCTCTGAAGAAATTCATTTTGGTAGTGCAGAGAAGGATTGTGATTTAGGAGTTAAAATAGATTGATTGTGGGGGCTATATAGGGTGCATAATGTGATTTTCCAAGAAAGGGAGAATAACTCATGCTAAAAATAGAGTTAGATGTGATAACCATAGTTGTAAGTTAATTTTAGTAAGAAAACAAGGTGTACTTGACCTCGTGAGACAATCTTCAGACAAAATGTGAATTTGATTCGAATAAATTACTTCATTTAAGACAAAGTTTAGTCTTAAGAGAGCATATTCAACATCACAATTCCAAGCATAGAAACATTAGAGATTTCATCCTTAGAACATCATAGTAATCATACCTAATTCTCCTCTAATGTTGCAAAAGGTGTCTAAGGATAGTGGTTTAGTAAAAATATCAGCAAGTTGTGCACTTGTGGCAACATATTCTAGACATATATCTTGTTTCTCAACATGATCTCTAACAAAGTGGTGCAAGATTTCTATATGCTTAGTTCTCAAATGTAAAATAGGGTTCTTTGTCAAGCATATAGCACTAGTGTTATCACATTTAATGGATATGTCTCTATAGCTTAAGTTGTTGTTTCATCCATAACAATTGAGTGCAACAACTTTCAGCTACTATATATTCAGCTTTTGCTATAGAGAGAGCAACACTAGTTGATTTTTTAGAGAACTATGATACTAAACTATTTTCTAGAAATTGATAAATTCTACTAGTACTTCTTTTATCAACTTTATATCCTCCAAAATCAACATCAGAATCCGATGAGTTCAAAGTTTATTTCTTTGGGTTAATAAAGTCCTAGATTTGATGTGTCAACTAGATACTTAAAAATTCATTTTACTACAGTGAGGTGTGATTCTCTAGGACTTGATTGGAATTTAACACATAAGCATACACTAAAGAGAATATTTGGTCTAGAAGCATTAAGATAAAGAAGAGATCCAATCATACTTCTATATTATTTTTGATCTACGAGTATACCTCTTTCATCCTTCTCTAGCCTTGTTGATGTGTTCATTGGAGTGCTTGTTGCCTTAACTTCTTCCATTTTGAACTTCTTTAACATCTCTCTAGTATATTTGGATTGGAAAATATAATTTTTATCATTTCTTTGCTTGATTTGCAATCCAAGGAAGTAATTTAATTCTCCCATCATACTCATTTCAAATTCGGCCTACATGATCTTTGAGAAATCCTGACAGAGTTTTTCATTAATAGCTCCAAATATAATGTCATCTACATAAATTTGAACTATCAAGATATCTTTGTTAATATTTTTGATAAATAGAGGGGTGTCAACTTTTTCTCTTTTGAATTTATGATCACTTACGAATTTGCTCAACCTTTCATACCAAGCTCTTGGAGCTTGTCTTAAACCATATAATGCCTTAGTGAGCTTATAGACATGATTGGGTTGATCATTATACTCAAAACCAGGAGGTTGATCTACATACATTTTTTCACTTAGATATCCATTCAGAAATGCACTCTTTATATCCATCTGAAATAATTTAAAGTCCTTATGAGATGTAAAATCAACTAGCATTCTAATGGCTTCTAGCTGTAAGGCCCTTAAAAACTTCAAAAATGCAAATTTTTGTTATTGTAATGTTTCAGTAATTTTTGCCGGGTAAACAAATTTTATAATTAAATTTTTGAGAAAATTATTATGAAAAAGTTATGAAATTGAGTGGATTATTAATATAAACATGATGATGA
>JAYJMB010087852.1:0-20521 GCA_036873735.1 Pouteria campechiana
TGGCAACTTTGGATGTGGATTGTCATTCATGGATGGAAGACACACCTAGATTCCATGGTAAGCCAATTCTATTAACTGAAATTATGATTTTTATTAACAAGGGTTTCGTATGAATTGTTAATAGTGATTTTTGGGCAAATATTTGTATGGTTTCATGTGTAAAAGCATAAGAGAATGACTAATCCATGCATACTAATGGTATAGAACAAAATTGGGCATGAGAATTTGGGATTTGCTCTGTTAGGGTTTAAAGTAAACTATGAGTAGTAATGTTTTGGGGAAATTGGATATGGTGTGAGAATCATGGGGAAGATGATTAATCAGTTAATTGTAGTGTTTTTGACATGCTTTAGATCTGAGAAAATTGAATTATGTTGTAATCCATAAAGAAAATAGTAATTGAACTGAATAATGATTTAGGGATTTCATATATAATGAAATTATGCAATGGTTGGAATGGTTAAAGTGCTTATTATGATATCCAAAGTATTTTCTATGAAATGAGACCATTAGTGGTTCTTACAAGTGTGAATTTTGATTTTGAATAGGCTTTGTGATGAATGGGTTATTCATTGAGTTTGAAGTGAGAGTTAATTTCTTAAATGAATAATTGGGAATGATTATGTACAAAATTAATGGAAAATGCAATAATTGAAAGTCTTAGAATGATAGATGAGAGAAAAAGTGGAAAATTTGGAAGAAAACTAAAGGAGCACAAGTTTGTATTATGAAAATGCTAAATTTGAGAAGTGGGTCCGTTGTGATTGATTTTTGGCATGGATAATGGACTAATTAGGAAATGTGTTCAACATAGAAGTTGTAGAACATGATATTATCAATAGAATGGAAGAAAAATAACTTAATTTTGATGTTGTATGATGAAGTAATGACTAATACACCAAAGTTATTCCATATGACTAAAAAATAATGAGATGAATGTTAAGGGTCACATTTATTAGACTTTTTGAAATATTTTGAGAAGATTTGGAAAATGTTACTAGTGTAAAAGTTGTATCTATTGAAGTTAGATTTCCAATGCCTCAAAAATTAGGGCATTCGGACATTAGATGAAAAAGTTATTCTCAGATTACCAGTAGTGTATTGGGACAGCAGGTTAATGTTGCGACACAGGAACTCAATGTTATGACACAGGGTGTCAATGTTACACCACAAGTTAATGTCACAACACAGAGAGTCAATGTTGTGACAAAGGTTTTCTATGTCACGACACTGTGTAGTCAGCGAAGTCTGCGTCACAACACAGGCTTTGTATGTCATGACATAGGCTTGATGATGCATTGGAATACCTAGAAAATCCAACTTTTTAAGCTTGAAGCCCATGCTATTTTTCATTTATTTTGTCCGTTTTTTCTTCTTCTTGCCCTAGCTTTGGAACCCATCTTGTGTAGCCCAAATTCATGCCATTTGAGTTTGGAAAGTCCCCTACTTAAGTGGACAATCATATAAGCATGCCCCTAAGCCTGAGTTTTAGGATTTTAGACGGTGTGAAATGGAGGTAGCGCCAATTTCTTTCAAGTGGAATGGGCCAATGGCAACTTTGGATGTGGATTCTTATTCATGGATGGAAGACACACCTAAATTCCATGGTAAGCCAATTCTATTAACTAAAATTATAATTTTTGTTAACTAGGGTTTCATATGAATTGTAAGCAGTGATTTTTGGGCAAATATTTGTATGGATTCGTGTGTAAAACCATAAGAGAAATGATTAATCCATGCATAATAATGGTTTAGAATAAAATTGGACATGAGAATTTGGTGTTTGCTCTATTAGGGTATGAAGTAAATTGTGAACAGTAACTTTTTGGGGGAATTGGATATGGATTGATGTGAGAATCATGGGAAAGATGATTAATTGGTTAATTATAGTGTTTTTGACATGCTTTAGATCATAAAAAATTGAATTATGTTATAATCTATGAAGAAAATACTAATTGAAGTGAATAATGAATTGTGGATTTCATATAAAATGACATTATGCAATGGTTGGAATGGATTAGGAACTCAATTAACTTAATGTTATCAAGAATTCAATGTTAGTTGAGTTGTAAAGTGATAGTGTATAACTTGAAATTGAATTTAGAGGTTATGCCTTAATGACAATGTTAAGTTAAGGATGTATGTTATATATTTGATGAATTGCTTCAATAAGAAACAAACCAGGCTTGAATTTAGGAATATATGATATATGCAGGACCAATTAAACTTGGATTTGGGATCAAAGAATTTAAAGAATTATTTTTAGTGCAGTGCTATGATTACACACTAATATAAGTAAGATCTTTCTTTTGGCTATATGAAATATGTCATTTGTGTAACTGGGTATTTGTGTTTCGGATAGTGCATATCCCACATTTCTTTATGTCTAATTGGAAGTACATGAATGTTTGGGATAATGTATATCCCATGGTTTGTAATACTTAGTCTTTCCCTTATGGGAAGGTTATTTGATTATTGAGGAATAGTGTGAATGATTTATAGAGATGATATTATGATTTATAAAAATTAATAAAGTGATGTGTATGTATAAGGTATAATGGCATGATTGAATGCAATCATTTGAGATTAAATTGATAATGTAAATGAGGGTTTCATGAGTATAGATTTTGATTATTTGAATATGAAATGATGTGTTGGTTTTGAACATGCTATTTTAATTCATTATTATTTTTGAATCATGCCTACTTACTAAGTTGCCCGGACTTAAACCTTCTTATTTATATTTTTGGCTGACAGGTCAAGAAAGGGAGCCCAAAGACGATCATCATGATTATACTTTACAGAAAATGGATGTGTAGTATAGAAATGTGAATTTGGAAAATGTATGTGATTATATAATTGTATTCAAGAGTTCAAAGTGATGTATAATTATAATTCAATCAGATTTGTATAATTGTAATTCAAAAATGTCAATTGATATAGAATGGAATGTATGGCATGTCATAGATTGGTATACTTAATGCCGTATTAGAATGGTATGACCCCAATTTGGTATATTGCCATCATGATTCAAGCCGATTTTGGGCTGTGGGAGTGTGGGTGTGTGTTTTAGAATTTATGTTATTATTTTGTTTTATTTGATAAATATTATATAGGTTTGAATGGATGAAATTCAGAGGAAGCTCTATTCAATTTTGGGTAGAGCACCCCACCCTAAAAGTGGGCACAACGAGGTGAAATATAGTGCAAAAAGAGTAAGTCACACCTCGGAAGGTGGGGCGTGACAAACCCCGCCATGGAAGTGGGAAACTCATGGTAAGATCATAGTGTATTTGCAGTGTAAAATGGAGTAACAACCCTGGGATGGCGGGGTGTTATAGGTGGTATTGGAGTTAGAGAATGGTATGGTGTGTGTGATAGGCTACAGAATCATGATGGCAATGGTTATTGAAAGAGTTAGAAAATAACATGCCCATATGAGTTGAAGAATGATTGGTTCAAGGAAAGGTATGCCCTGACATGTGGATGATAACAGCATAAGTGTAAAAGTGTTTGGGTGGCACAAATAATGAATATGAGAAATGATAAAACTATGAAGTTTCATGAATAGTCATTGGAACTGATGACAACACTATTTGTTTGGTTGGTTTGTGATGAAATCATTGGATTTCAGGGTGGTATGAACCCTAGTTAATTAGATTTTGTGAACCCTTGTGGGTTATATGATTGATTGATTGATTGAACATGGCTTGTTATGGTATAAGTCCTAGATGTGTATTTGGATAAATGACTTCATCTTATTTGTTTTGCTGAATCATGTAATGGACTCAGAATTGAAGTAGTTCTAGAATGAATTGTATATAGAGCTATGAGAGCCCTGATGTATTTTAGTAGTAATTGTTCATGGTAAATGATGACATGACTACATTTTTATTGAATAACTTTGCATGTGAGTAAGTTAAATTTAATAGATTGGCCTATGTGCCATGATTGTATTGAATAGATCGGCCTATGTGCTAGATTGTGTTGAATAGATCAGTTTATGTGCCATGATTATGTTGATTGATATTGGATTCGAATATGATTAAAATGAGTTGTTTTCATTGATAATGTGAATGATAAAATTGTGTATTCTCCTATCTTCTTGACATTGTATTTGGCTATGAACTTAATCTATTTTGAATGATATATGTTGATTAATGCAAATTTGTATAAGTTTGTTGGTAACTAGTGAGTTGGTGGTAAGGTCGTGAAAATCACTAGTTGTTATGAGGGGTTGTGTGGGCAGCTGGCGTGGCTGGGCATTGCTTAATGGTGTGGCCAGTATGGCTAGTGAGGGGTTATGTGGGCAGCCAATGTGGCCAAGCGTTGCTTGATGATTGGCCTGGATGGCTTGGTTATAGGTGGCTGTGTGGATGGTAGTATGGGATGAGGCTATATAGCCTGGATTGTGTGGCAGCATGAATCATGTGCATTGCATTAATGTAGCATTGTCATTATCATACATTATTGTATTGGCATTATTATACATTGTTAAGTAGTATGTTATGAGATTTTTATGCTTGGTTTATTGAGATTTGTATTTGATGATAACTTAAGTTTACTGGCATTTTGAGCACCTTGCCTTAGAAAATGTGTTGATCATGGTATATAATCAGAAGGACATGAGTTGCATTGTGTATCCTATGGATATGGATAGGCAAGTGTGAAATAGAGAATGATAGGAATTAAGAGATGTTTTAAGTTTCGAGGACGAAACCTTTTATAAAGGAGTTGGAATGTAAGGCCTTGAAAATTCCAAATATGTGAATTTTATTTTTTGTCAATTTTTGCTAGTTCAACATGGAGTATATTGGAGTATAACTAAAATTTTGAGAAATTTGTCATGGAAAATTTGTCATGGAAAATTTATGGAATTGAGTAGATTATTAATATAAATATGATAATGAGGTAGGCAATGCATCAAAGCATGTTAAATATGTTATTTAATTGAGAGAAGAATGAATTTAAATGGGTGGAGCACTAGATGTGTATATATTAAAAATATTAAAATTTTGTTATGGAAAAATTATGAAAATGTATGGAATATCCATATTAATGTGAGGATGAGGAGGACGCACATTAATCAACGATTAACAAGTGATGTAAAATTGAAAAATGCTTGTAGAAAGGTGAACGCAGTCTATTTCAATAAATTTTGGTCAATTCTAAATGAATTCAAATTTAATTATATTAAATTATGGAAGATGGCATGTTTAATAAGTGTGAAATTAATGTGGGCATATGATTTGCAAATAGGATAGCCCATGTGTGCTAATAGATGAAGTTATAAGGGTAAAAAATTTTAAATATGCAAGTGCATGTGTATTGAGTGTTTTAGAACAACAAACCACTGGATCTTTGCTCATCATAAAGATAGCTTTTGCTATCTTCCCATTTCATCTTCATGCAAGCTCACCCCTTATTCACGTAAGGCCTTCTTCCCCATCTCTTGATTGATAATTTTTAGCTTGATTTAGCTAGAAAATTTGATAGCAAAGGTTAATAGAAGTGAATTACAACCCATGGCTTCAATTATCTCTTAGATTTAAGATTGCGTAGCCCTCAAAAATTGAAGATTTATTCCTACAACTGGAACCCACCAGGGAGGTTAGCAAATTCAGGTATGTAAATTGTTAAATCAAGTTGTTGATCATGTTCATAGAATTAATTTATGGAAACCTTGCTGGAATTTTGCCATGGGGATTAAACCTAGGTTATTAGGGTTTGGTGGAAAATTTTTTAGCATGATTAGGGTCTATGATTAATGGTATTGTGGTATGATTAATGTTTAATTAAGTTGAGACAAGGATTACATGTAATGGAAATGAAAAACAGCAAGCTAGAAATTGGAATTCAATGGAAAACACCCTATTGTCCAATAACTGTTATGGCTAATTTTGATGGGATTTTCACTAACTATTAGGGTTGATTTGATTAAGCATAACTACTTATGGTTTATCATAGTTTAATTAGTGTATTAATATGGCAGCTAATTACCTCAAACAGATCTAAATTAATATGATGATTAAGGTGGATAGGAAGGTATCCCAACATTTCTTATATGCAACGTGTGTATGTGTGAGTATTAGGATTGATGGGGATCCCAAGATGTATAGTTTGGAATAAGGAGGCTACGGTGTAAACATATGTTCAATTGTTATGTACTATAGATTCATATTATCTTCTATTCATGTATGGCTTGATGGTATAGAGGAT
Organism: Pouteria campechiana; assembly: GCA_036873735.1. Taxonomy (NCBI): domain Eukaryota; kingdom Viridiplantae; phylum Streptophyta; class Magnoliopsida; order Ericales; family Sapotaceae; genus Pouteria; species Pouteria campechiana. The sequence continues at coordinate 6,220 of JAYJMB010087852.1, forward strand.
ATCCCATGCTGATACTTGCTAGTGTTATTCTAGTGTATAGATGTCTGAATTAAGGGATTGTAGTTATCCCAAGAATGTAAATTATAATATATGTATATGTGTTATGCATATATGTGATTTGGGATAAGTGATCATCCTAGAGCATATAATTTGCTTTAGAATGTGCAATTGATGCTATAGTCTTCATGCTGTGACATGTTGAGATGTTGAATTGAGTTTGAAAACATATCTATTTGGATTGGTGTGTGGGATGCCTTATGGATCACTATTTACTTGGATGGATGAGATTTTGTTAATTTTGATTGAATTATTGATTGCCACGTTGTCTACTTATGAAGTCTATTTAGACTCACTCTTGTTTTATTTTTTTAGTTGACAGGTCAAGTCTAGAAGAGCAAGATTGGTACTAAATCAAATCACATTTTCCCATATAGTTTTCTTAAGCTTTCAAAAATGGATAAAATTTTGAATTAAGCTTTAAGCAAGAATAAATTTAATCAAGCATATCTATAAAGTATGCTTATTCGGATTTATCCATTATGATTTTCTCAATTTGTAAGACATGAATAAAGACTTTTACTTACATAAAGCATGTTTACCATGTTGTATTTATCCATTACTCAGTATGTGTTTATCCATTATGATTTTTTTCCAGGTTTAAGATGATAATTCCATAAGATATGTGCTTATGTTTAAGTAAAACAACATCTATGATCCAATATATGATAAGCAAGGTTAATGCACTATGAACCATGATAAATCCTTTATTCCTTAAAATAATTTGCATAATATGCTTGAATCAATGGTAGCTTTACCAAAGGATGCATAATCCAAGCATACTTTAGGCTTTGTATATTTAAGTCATCATTAGTGAAAATCAATCCTTAAGCCAAGTTTTATTGTCATCAAAATTATGCACAATAAGCTTAAGAGTTCGACCCACCTTGGTACCTACTCTACTCTTTGAGTCAGCCTCACTCATTGTACTCAGGTTCAACTAATTACTAGTTGGTTTTCCTGAGCTTAATAACAAACTCTTACATAGGTTGGTTTTTCAAAAGCTCACTAACAAACTTATACACAAGTTAGTTTTCCAAAAGCTCACCAACAAAGTTATCCTGGTTGGTTTTCAAAGATGACCAATAAGCTTATCCCAGTTGGTTTTCAAAGCTGACCAACAAACAAATATACGGTTAGCAAGCCCCTCGCTTGCTATCCCAATCAATGAAAAATATACAATAATAAATGCCTCTTGCATAGGTTAAATTTTTACATAATTAAATGTAGTAGAAATAAATGTATAATTGTTGGTCCCAAAGCTTAGGAAAATACCTAAGAGGGGAGGGATGAATTAGGTACTTAAAATTTTGCTAAACCCCTTTAGAATCAAATGTCCCTCTAGTAATCAATCCAATCACTCAATGAATGCACAAATAAATAAGACAAAGGAATTTTTATAGTGGTTCGAGTTAACACTCTACTCCACTCTTCCAAGAACACTCTTTTCTTCATGTCTTGGGTTCTACTATCTCCAATAGAGAAATACAATCAGTGCACCCTGCACTTTTTTAGATTCTAGTTCTAGGGGCCGTAACTATAATGCTTTCAACATTCTTCTAGATTCCTGCTCCAGGGGCATAGTCCCAGCGCTCCCAGCACTCTTCTAGATTCTAGCTCTAGGGGGCATAAACACAATTCTCCTAGGACTCTTTTATATTCTAGATCTAGGGGCGTAAATAAATAGCTCTTGTCTACACGCAGACAATCACAACTCTTCTTGAGTCTAGCCTCAACTACTAGCTCAAGGACATTATAATGATAGAATATAGAAAGTTAAAGCACTTATATAGACACTTCACAATAGGCACAGTGGAAGAATTCTGAAGATTAATTACAGAAGTAAATGATCTTCTCGAAAGGCAGTTGGGAGCCTTCAAAGAAAGTTGAGGAAGGTTTGAATGCATGGCTCATAACTCATAAAATATGTAGAAGGTTTTAGTTTAGTTAAGTAAATGCTCTTAAGAATGGATTGAATATTTTTCTTGATTGTTCTTCTTTTCTTCTTGGTCCAGTGGTTGAATTTATAACTGCTCTGAATTCCAGGCATTGATAGTAGGTTAACTCCATTAAAGATAAAAGACCATTCTAATTAACACATTTGAATTCTCTGTCTTCTTATTAATTCTCTCTGCTAAAATGCCTGCAGTGCCAACCTTGGAGAAGATGATTTCATGATTCTTAATAAGTATCAGTCGAAGAGATTCTGTAATGGATGATTCTTTTATCAATTTGGAAAGAGCCTCATTAATGCTTGATGAATTCCAACAATTCAGTTTGTCCATTGCTCATCTTCACTTATGATAGATGAAGTATCTGTTCAGCTATCCATCGAACAAAGTCCCTTCGTCTTCTAGTTTATCCCTGTTAAGTAGCAGACGAATCCAGTTAGTGCAAACAACTTGTCTTTCTAGTAGATTGTGTTTTCTCATTGCAAGTAATAGATGAATTGTGGAGGCATAGATGAATCATCTTTTCAGCAGTTCATCTATTGGTTTATCTCTTGCAAGTAATAGATGAATTGTAGGGGTGCAGACGCATCATCTTTCCACCAATTCTTTTGTTGGTTTGTCTTCTGTAAGTAATAGACAAATTATAGAAGAGCAGATGAATTAACTTTTCAGCAGTTCGTCTATTGCTTTGTTTGTTGTAAGTAACAAATGAATTGTAGAGACACAGATGAATCCTGTTGCTCCGTATTTGTCTATTTTGACAGACGATGATTGACTTGGTAAGCTATTTATCTATTGCTTACTTATGACAGATGAAGTCTGTTGTATGCTCGTTACTTTGCATTCGTCAGAGATAAGCTTCAATTTGATAGATGAATTGTGACTCGGTTGATTCCTTTTCATTTGTGCTTTGACCATAGTGGTACTTCATCTCTTGCTTCTGCACTTGCCTAAGCTATTAGTCATTTTAGTCAAACAGATTAACGCCTTGGAATATCTTCTGATTCTTCTTTGTTCTTTTGTTTGTTAGGCCTGGAACTTCATTTTGCATGCTAAATGCTTGGTAATAACCATTAGTACATAATCTTTAATTAAGTTTTATTTATCATCAAAACTATGCATTTATACTAACATTCTCCCCCTTTTTGATGATGATAAAACTTGATTAAAAATTATCTCATAAAAGATAATTCCCCCCTAAATGTATGCAATCAGATAAAAATATTTTGCAAGTTTTAATCATTCCACAAATTACCATTATCCATGATCTCCCTTGACTAGTTTATATATGTATTCTACCCCTGATTAGTTCAAGAGTATGCATTCTAATTTTTGTGTTCTCCTTGAGATAATTTGGCAAATTCTTTCTTCCCCTTTTTGTCATAATAAAAAAGAAACAGATCACTCCCAATAAACATCAAACAACATGTCATTTAATTGCATGTTAGAACAAAAAAAGTTATAGAGTAGGGTGCCTAGATACAAACATTCTAAGTTTGGGGAGATGGAGTGGGAAATTCTGGTGGAGACTGATGGAGGGACCTTTAGGTAGTGAGGGATGTGTATCCAAAACTTGGGGAGGTTTTTTCATGTGTGAGAAACTTAAGTTTTGAATGGTGGATGGGAAGATGAGGGGTTGGAGCTGGATGCAATATACTTGCTACTTCCATTCCCCTCCTCTTCAAATGCCTAAGAAAATAGTAAGATTTGAATCAAAGCTACCTGGCAAAGGTGAGATTAAAGGATAATGTTTGCAAAGCTAGATTTGAAGAGAAATACTTCTGATAGAGTAAGTTGAAGATAGTTGTAGGAAGAAGCATTATCATCCCACTAAGAGAATAACTGAAGAAGCAATTATTGGTTCTCTAGTTCCCACCACTTGCTCATTCTCCCACTATGCAAGATTCCTAAGTGTCCTTCTTTGAGCAGCTTCATATTTGTGGTGCAAAGAAGGATTGCTAGTCATGGGTTAAAATAGACTTGACGTGGGGGTAATACTAAGTAGTTGATATGATATTTCAAGAAAGAAGAAATTAGTCATGCCATAGACAGATTTCAATGTGATGTGAATAGTTGTAAATTGATTTTAGCAAGAAAATGAGGTGTACATGACCTCAAAAATCAAGATTTAGATCAAGTGGAAATTGAACAGTGTATAAAAATAGCTTACTTCGTCTGAGACAAAGTCGAGCCTCATTGAAAATAGATCAAAACAACGCAATTTCAGACATAGAAACATCAAAGATTTCATTCTAATGTGTTCACATTTGTCATGCCTAATTCCTGTCTAATGTTGCAGAAAGTTTCTAAAGGCAGTGGCTTAGTAAAGATGTCAACAAGTTGAGCATTTTTAAGCACATACTCTAGACATATGTCATGTTTCTCTACATGATCTCTAATAAAATGGTGCCTAATTTTTGTATAGTTGGTTTGAGAATGTAAGATAGGGTTCTTTGTCAAGCATATGGTGTTAGAATAAATGCATGGTTTCAATGACAAACAAAACTTGATTAAAGATTATGTGCTAATGATTGTTACCAAGTTTTTAGTATTCAGAATCAAGTTGTAGATCTTATGGAAAAACAAACACAAAGAAGATATTCCAAGATGTCAATTTGTCTGACCAAAAATACATGGGCTAATGCAGAAGCAAAAGACGAACTAACACTATAGACAAAGCTCAAATGAAAAGGAATCAAACAAGCTTCCATTCATCTATTGAGGTGGAAATTATATTTGATGGATGTAAAACAATGTCCAAAACAATAGACTTCATTTATCATAAGTGAGCCAATGATCGTCTATTATAAACAAACAAGGTGGTGGAGTGAAGATTGTCTACCAGAGCAGAGAAGTTCATCTGGTGGAGTAATGGCATTTGTTTGTACTACTAACCCTGTCTACTAACTATAACAAACAAACCAAAAGACAAAGTGGTGAAGAAAACTCATTTATGCCTCAATGATTAGTCTATTACTTATAATAGACAACCCATCATATGAAGCAATGAAGAAAATCATCTGCACTCCAACAGTCCATCTATTACTTAAAACAGACTTCTCAATAGATGAATTTTTAAATACACAAGTCAGTTGTGCTTCTACAATTCAATAGACAATCCACAAGATAAAGAACTAGAAAGGATAATTTGTCTGCAATCTATCTGTTACTTAGAATAGATAACCTAATAGACGATGTGATGAAATGACATCTCCATGATTCATCTACTACTTACAAAGGACAAACCAGAAGATAAAGGAACTTTTTCTAATAAAAAACTGGACAGATAATTCATCTATCATAAGTAAAAGACAAACAATGGGAAAACTAAAACATTGGTCTCCATTTAGCATTAATAATGTCCTTTCCATATTGATGAAAAAATCAGCCATTGCGGCAATAACTCAACCAAATCTTAATAACAATCATGAAATCATCTTTTCCAAGGTCAGTGTTGCAGGCATTTCAATAGACGAAGATTAAACAGAAGTCAGAAAATTTAAAAGTACTAATCAAAATGGTCTTCTGTCATTAATGGAGTTCACCTACCACCAATCGCTGGACTTCAAAGCAACTATAAACGAAGCATCATTAGAGTAGGAGGAAGTAACCAAGTATCAATGAAGTTATTGAAAAATCCTCTTGAGAGCATTTACTAATCTAAGCCAAAATCTTTTGCTATCTTTCAAGAGTCAAGAGCCTTGCATTCAAATCTTCCTCAACTTTCTTTGACGGCTCCCAACCACCTTTTGGGAATATCATTTACTTTTGCATTCAAACTTCAAAAACTTTCCCCTATGCTTATTGAGAAATACCTGTGCTTCAACTTCTGATATTCATTCATTGTAAATTCCTTGAGCTAGTGGTTGAGACTAAACTTAAAAAGAGTTGTGATTGTCTGAATGTAGACAAGAGCTATTTATTTATGCCCCCTAGCGTTGGAATCTGGAAAAGTGCTGGGAGCACTGTGATCACGCCCCATAGAGCTAGAATCTAGAAGAGTGGTGGGAGCACTATGTTTATGCCCTCTAAAGTTGGAATGTAGAAGAGTGCTAGGGGCGCTATTGTATTTCTCCTATTAGGAATAGTGAAACCCTAGCACTAAGAGGAATGTATTCTTGGAAGAGTGGTGTAAAGCGTTTATTCAAACCATTATAAAAATCCTTGTGTCTTATTTATTTGTGCATTAGTTGATTGATTAATAGAGGGACAATTGATCCTAAATGGGTTAAGTAATTTTTTTAAGTACCCAATTTACCCTTTTCCTCTTAGGTTTTTGCCTAATCTTTAGGAACAACAAGTGGTATCAAAGTAGACTACATAAACATTTGTAGTGATCAAATGGCAAACCCATCATCCTCTTTATAGATATTTACTGAGAGGTAATCGTCTACTTGCTCACCCCTATTTGATGGAACCAACTTTGCTTACTAGAAATTGAGGATGAAGCAATTCATTATAGTCAATTATATGAAGTCTTGATAGGCTATTAAAGTTGGAATCACACTTCCCACTACTAAAGTAGATGCATGGACTAAACAAGAAGCCACCTTAGTCCAAAATAATGCAAAGGCTATGAAGTATTTATTTTGTGGATTGTCTTAAATTTTAGTTTGATAGAGTATCCTCTTGTACTACTATAAAAGGTATTTAGGATAAATTAATATCTATATATGAAGATCCTCACAAGTCAAAGGAACTAGAAGAAATATGTTGATAGGAGAACTAAAAAATTTTAAGATGAAAGACGGAGAAAGAATATCAGAAATGTATGCTTATTTTTCTAAAGTTACTAATGCTTTGAAAGGATTGGAAAAATAAGTCATAGATTTTGAGTAAGTAATGAAGATACTAAGGGTGCTACCAGAATCATGGAACCAAAAGATCACAACAATAGAGGAAGCAAAGGACCTAAATACTCTTCTGGTGGACGATCTCATCAGCTCACTGATGTCACACGAGCTGATCAAAAATAAGAGAGAGGAGCCAACAAAGCCAAATAAAAGTATTGCTCTCAAAGTGACCAAAGAGAGCAACAATGATCCGGTATCACAATCAAAAGATGATATGGCCATGTTGGTCAGAAACTTCAAAAAGTTTGCAAGAAGCAATAGTGGCAGCGCCTTAAGGAGACAACCTAAACAACAGAAGAAAATGGCTGAAAGAAAGAAGATCTCTCCACATGCTATAGATGTGGGGGAATCGGACATATATCTCCTGAGTATCCCAATGGAGAAAAAGTAAATATGAACAAGAAGGATGAAAGAAAAGAAAAGAAACACTTCAAGAAGTCTTCGAGAAACCAAGCCAGAGGAATGCACATGAATGATGAAGACTCATCAGGGACAAGCTCAAGTGATAAAGGTGACAATAATGTTGGACACCTTGCAAGAATATGTTGCATGACCCAAATGGAGAACAAATCAACAGATCAAATCACCATCAAAGAGCAGTGCACAACAGAGTTAGAGACAGAGGCAAACTCTTACTACTCTTATAGTTTTGAATCTTCAAGCTCGAATAGTACTTATGTCAGATTTAAAAAAATTGATGAGTTACAACAATCATAAAACTCCCTCTTTAGTGAGTTTGAATCACTTGGCCAGAAACTCACTCAAAAGAAAAGACATTTTAATGCAACTATCAAAGAAAATTCTATCCTGACAGAAAGAAATCTATCTCTACAAAAGGAGATTGAAATTTTGAAGAAAGAAATAGAGATATTAAACAGTATGTTGAGTAAATTCTCCAATCCAGGAGAATCTGTAACCAAGTTCATGAGAATGACCAGTCAAACTAGTAAAAAGGGACCTGGTTGTGAACAATCAGAGGATGAAGACTCACAAAAATTTGTTGGATGGTCCAAGGGAGTGAACCTCAAGAAGAAAGGTAAAACTATTCAAACATTAGAAGGTTCATGGGTTATCCTTGGGTAAAGAAACCAGTGAAATATAATACACCTAGCAAAGTTCCAAATACTTGCTATTTCTGCAACAAAATTTGACATAAAGCGTATGATTGATATGCCAAAAGGATGCAAGCAAAAGTTCCAAAGATGAGATGGAAACACATGGATTATGCACAAAGTTCTTGCACTTAACACTGATGGCTCAAATTATAATTTCTCACAAGTGTACGAACATATAACATTATAGTGTGCAATGGAAGGGTTGATCCCATAGAGAATGGTCAAACCTACTTAATTAATTTTAGTTACTGAACTCTCCTAGTCTTAAAGAGCATGTATTTATAACTAAATAAACATGGAATAATGTTTGGTATAATTTCAAATTTTTAGAAACTTAATGGAATGCAAGTAAGTCAATGACTATAAATAATGCAAAGAGATTAGCAAGACACAAAGGTCTAGGGATTCAATTTCACCACTAGATGATACCCCTTTGCTAATGGAATGTTGGATTCAATGCCTCACTTGAGTTTGTTCTTTCAAAAGTAAGATTATTACCATTAGGTATGCAGGTTTAAATCAAGTATTTTTCACTCATTCTAATGACCTGGTGTGTAGCATAATTGAGGTAAAAACCCTTTAAGCACAAGTACATAAGAATCAAAATATCTTTGTTTAGCATATGGTGCCTACCTTAACCATCTATCATTTTCATTCAAGGGAGCTCATGGTTTAGCATATGTTGTTTACCTTAATCATGCTTGAATAATTAATCTAACTCATGATATTAGTGATCAAGCAATAAAATAAATTAAATCATTGCAAATAACATCATGAATGAAACGAGATCATATAGCCATTAATATCCAACAATCCACATAACAAAAAGTATCAAAAAAGGTTACATCTTCAACCTAGAAAAAAAGATTTTTTTCATAAGAAGAAACCAAAACAACTCCCTTTGATAGGATTATCACAATGAAGAACATCCTTTCTTCCTCCTCTTACTTACTTGCAATCTCCTCTTCTTCTCCACAAGAAATATTCAAGAATTCCTCTCAAAATGGAAGTGGAAGGGACCCCCAAAAATCCTAACTTCCTTGCTTAAAAACCCCTAGCTCGCAGTTAGAAAAAATTGTAAAATTATGGACACCTTATTGTTCGGCTGGTGGTGTTTGTGGATTTTGGTGCCGGCAGCACCAACTGCATGTCTCATTTGCAACTTGAATTTTATCTCCTTTGCATCTGTCTTCTTTTCCATCATTTGGGCCTCATCTTTTCCTTCCATTTTCTCTTCTTTTCCATCTTCAAAACACCTAGAAAATCCAACAAATAAGTATGAAATTCATCTAAAAGAAATAATGTTTTGCAAATAACTAAGCTTAAACATATATAATGTAAGTGAATGAAATTCACTCATTAAATACCCCCAAACTTACTCATCTACTCATCCTCAAGCAAAATAAAACAAACAAACTCACAGAGTACACAACTATCGCATAGTAAAAACACACAAACTAACAAAGGACACAATGAACATTGATCTTAGTCATTAATCAAAAACCTCCATAAAATAAGCATAGCAAAGAAGAAACTATCAAGATATCACATATGTCTTTTAATTTTTAACCTGAGCATTTTCCTTTCCACCTTAGATTCTATGTGCATGTGTAAAAATTATAGCCATTTCAGTCTACATCTTTTCACAATTGCATTCATTTAATCAACTGAATAATACATATTCTATGCAACCCTGAGATTCGCAAATTAAACCAAAGAGACCACTTTAGATGAGCATTTGATATTTTTGTAGGCTCTATTACTATCACATTCCTCATATATATATATATATATATATTTGAATGTGATCCCCCCTATTACTTGGGCTATATTACTATCACACCCCCAAACTTATTTTCTCTTCCATCCATAGAGATGTGATCCCCCCTATAAACAATGAGTTTTTACTCTTGTTTTTCCTTACTCATCTAATGTTTATCTCAACATAGTACAATGCATTCTAGAATTCAAATTGAAAAATACATACATAATCTCCTAAACTTACGCTTAGCATTCAAAGATTTCAAAAGAAATGGCTAAGTCAATGTGATTAATGTGTATAAGGAATCTATAGCAAATTAAATAAAGGATTAAGTCAAGCATTGCAGACATAATGATTTTTATCATTTTCATCTTAACTCTTGTCACATGTCACGTACATGTCATAGGTTTGATATAATGACCCTAACAATGTTCAAAACACAACTCTCCAAACATAACTATAATCAAATAGGGCATTCAACGTAGAGATTTAACACAAACTATTCAAATTAGACAAATTTACTAAACATACAACACACAAACTATACAAACAAAAACAACCCCAAACTTAGACAAACACATCCATAAACAAAATGCTAACACCCCCCAAACTTGAACACAACATTGTCCTCAATGTAGAATAAAGCAATGAAAAACAAGGGCTTTCCTAAATGGATGGATCATTCATCCGAGCGTTCACCTTCCACCCAACTCTTAGATTCTTCTGGTACATCAGGAAGTGTTGGTGGAGTTGGGAAAACAATTGAGTTGTCTCCTTGTGATATGTTACAACTCTGGAGCATGGCGATCAGAGCATTATTATGGTCCACCATATATTTGAGCACTTTCCGCTAGTCCTTCATAATTTGCCTCTAATAAGATTGAATACCCACTTGGCATGTTTGGAGATCAGCAAGAGAAGGTGCTTTAGAAGAAGATTCCTTCATAGGTCTCTACAGAGGAGAGCATGGGGGTGAAGATGAAGGACTCGCTCTTACACTTCTACATGATGTCTTCTCAAACATTTCCATGGTTGCATCATTGATTATTGAAAGAGGTTGTTAGAGTTCCTCTTTAGGAATGGTAGGAACTCCAGCCATGAGACACAACCGGTAGATAAGTGAAGGGTGTCCCAGTTCACTTGTGAGCCTCCCTATAATGAAAGAGATGATGGAATGCTCTAACTCAACCCACATCAATGGATCACCCTGTCTGAATAGCATAGTTGAGAAGAGCTCGCACCCTTGTGACATCAGAAACATGGTTGGAAGGCAATATTTTTGCTGAAATGAAATAGTGCCATACCTTACTTGTTGCCTCCAAATGACCTCTTGAAAAAATTATTACCTTATTGTTCTAAGTCTTCCACTTGCTGCTTGATTGAGCAAGGTACGATATAATGGCATTATAGTTAGGTCCTTGCTCAATCCAAGCTAAGTATTCATCTTCTTCAATGTCATCCAGCTCATAAACTTGGTTGATGGCAACTCTATCAAAGGGGACCATCTTTCCACACACCAGTGCTTTAAGCTCTCTTAGGTTTGCTTTGAACTATTCTTAGACATTGGCATAAAACTCCCTAACCAGTGGCACCACTATCGCTTTCGACTGAGCTGTAAAGTGTATCCAATGCCGAGCTTGAATAAGATCAGCTATATCACTGTATGGTGTATCGAAGCCCATTTCTCTTATACCTTCTCGATTCACTAGAGAGTTATTGAAGATGTCTTTGGCTCGATCATCGAAGAACATGGGTTCAAGTGGTGAATCAGGCTCTCTTGTCTGCCTCTTCCTTGAGGGTCCGGAACAAGTAGCTTTCTTTGGAGGCATAGTGAAAAAAATATAAGGAAAGTAGTAGCACACTACAACTTGGGCAATCAAAATCAAGCAACTCTACCAAGCTTACTCTTAACAAAACCACAAAACTCCACTTCACCTTGAAATAACAATAATTACTAGCAAGAATATGTGCTTACGCCATAAGAAAGAGGTCACCTTCTTCACCAAGGCATTTCGTTAAACATGTAGCATGAACTTTGGAATTTCTCAATGGACACCTTGATAGGATCTCCAATTCAACTTCAATATACACCCACTCTGCTCACATACACACTTGCAATATTCACCAAAAAAATACCATACACAAGCTAGCTCACACAATTGATGTGCACAATGTCAACAAAGTTCCCATACATAAAAACCCAACTCCAAATCTCCTCAAACCACCACCAAAGCTATCCACTTCACCAAGAATATCAATTGAAGAAGGATTGAGATGCAACAAGTAACTTACTTATGATTCCAGGAAAATGTACAAGAAGTTGTCAAACCCAACTTGAGGAAGAAGAAGATGAATAGTGGAATGTACATCCATCGTCCTTTAGTCATTCGCCTTTACACCAATTCATCATTGTCATTTTTTACAATAGAAATACTAGACTTCTTTGGCACCACATGTATTAGACTTACCCATTTGCTATAAGAGATTGGGTAGATAATACCTACTTCCAACAATTTGATCACCTCTGCTCTCATAACTTCCTTCATATGTGAGTTAAGTCTCCTCTGAACTTCTCTGTAAGTCTTTGCATCATCTTCCAGCAAAATTTTATGCGTGTACATAGTAAGGAAAACTCCCTTGATGTCTGCTAAGGTCCACCCTATAGCCCCTTTTTTCTCTTTCAACACATTCATCAACTTAATTTCTTCATCAACAGACAAGTCAGAAGCAATAATCATTGGAAAAGTATTATTTTCACCAAGAAATACATACTTTAAGTTCTGAGGTAATTGCTTCAATTCTAGTTGGCGAGATGTTGCAGTTGCTTGTTGCACTTTTAGGTTCACATGTGACAACCCTTCTTTGGAAACTTCTCCTTCTTTGACTTGCTCTGCTCTATCAAGTTCAGCTTTCAACTTTATCATCTCTTCATCCTTCTCTAGTCTATCTATAGTGAGTACCAATTTTAGCTAATTAGTTATCTCCTATAACACCTATGGTGTTGAAACTTGGGGGAAATTCTTCCTATTGCAATAAAGTGAAGAATTGAAGTGACAAACAGTGATTTATAAACAAATTTGTTATGAAAAATTGAATTGAACAAAGAGAATGACTTTATTAGTAGTTTTGAGTGAAATTGACCCAAGTAGTGATTTTAACTTAAGTCATGTATATGACTTTAATGACTAATGAAGCATGCTTATCAGGCATAATTTGACATGTATGAGGTTTTAAATTGAACTTTAGAAACAATCTTTCAATTTTGAATCATTGAGTTAAATGTTTTGCAAAAAGAACTGAAATGGTGAATTTTGGAAAAGGCATATCTATGATCAATGTGAATGACCTAAGATAGTTATTATATGTAGTGCAATGTGTGTGAAACATTGGCTTGAGTTTTGGATGTAACTTGGAATAAAAATAGCATATGGAGTTACTTGTAACAGAAAAATCAGTTAAAATGAATTGAATAGGTGATTTTTGGTAATTAACCTCAAATGAGATGAAAAATAGCATGAACATATTTTGTTTTAGGTATATGATGTGTGGGGAATCTTGGTTTAAGATTTGGATGCATTTTAGGATGAAAATGGCATGTGAAGTTATTATAGCACAAAAATTCAGAGAAATTTAGTTAAAAATAATTGAATGAGTGATTTTTAGAAATTGACTTCAAATAAAGTGGTAAAAAGTATAAACAAGTCTTATTTCATGAATATGGTGTGTGGGAAGTGATTATTGGGAGATTTGAATTGTTTTATGTAAAATGGGGACTATGGTGATTTTTCATCAGTGTGAAAGCTAAATTTGGAAAAAGGATTCATTGTGATTGAATTTGGACGTAGATAATGGACTAAATTAAAAGAGTGTTTAACATAAAAGTTGTATATCATGGAATTATCTTTCTAATGCATAAAAATCACTTAATTTGGATATGGTATGAGGAAGTTATGGATGAAATACGAAAACATCTCTGAACAGGTAGCAGGTTAATGTCTCGACACCTATGTCATGACACAGGAAGTCTATGTCACGACATTGGGCCTTCAGTGAAGTCTGTGTTGCGACACAGATTTCCTATGTCAAAGCAATAACTCTATGGCATGTCGGAGCACCAAAAAATGCGATGTTTTAAAGCCCTAAACCCATTTTAATTTCATTTCTTCATTCCATTTTCGCTATTTTATGTCTTAACCATACCCTCGCTCCATTATGCTCAAGTTCATATCATTTTTACTAGAAAATAGCCTTATCTAAATGAAAAATCACTTGATATCCCATTTCAACTGTGTAAAATGGTGAAAACATCGAATTTCCACAAAATGGAAGGTGCAACATGGAGCTAGAAGCTTGGTTATTCATTTGGGGAGGACAGCTACACTTGTGAGCGATGGTAAGCCCAATCTCCCAAAGAAATCTCTAATTTCTAATTTTTTAGGGTTTGGAGAAATGATGAATTTTAAGGCTTAAATCAATGTATATAATCATAAATCCATGGGGAAATGGTTTAATACATTGATTATAGTGATTTGGCATAAGAAATCATGAATTATGCTAAGCTAG
>JAYJMB010087853.1:8241-20520 GCA_036873735.1 Pouteria campechiana
TTAAAAATGCTGTTCTTGTTCAGAATTGATAGTGGTTCTTCATCCGTCTATTCAACTATTAGAAGACCCGTTAGCAACATGCACAAACCATGGATTGAGAGATTGTCTGGTGGAAAAGGTTATGACTAAGCTAGTTACCATGCCCCAAAAATCACGCTGATGATCCCAGTTTCTAGTGCAGAATTGGGCAAACTAAATGTTGATTGGTATTTGGACCTTTTCTTTCTAATCACCCAATGATGCACATAAGCTTCCAGATAATGCCCACATGTCACTTGATACTGATGTTTGTGATCTGACTTTCAAGTGCTTAATAACTGATTCTTAATCTGCTACTTCATGTGGATTGCTTTGCATCCATGAAATCGAATCCTCTGTAACAGGTTATGGTTCATCATCAACTATGACTTCACTCTAGATAGCTCTTCATCATTTGGCACTGTGCAAAAACTAATGATCCGAACCATCCATACCATCAATCTCTTTTTGTTTGAGCCCCTGCCGTTTGAGCAACATGTCTGATGTGATGTGAATTAACCTGTGACCAAAGCACATCTAGAGTAACTTAACCAATTCAATTCAGGACCATCATGGCTGTGATAGTGCTATTTTTGTTCAAATGAGTATCTTGAAATTCACTTTCGTTTGCTACTATGGAAGTAGTAGCTTGCATCTTTTGCACAGTGAGATTTTTTTCCTGAGGTTTGTTTCAAACGAATGGTTTGGAGCAAATGGAAAGTCCGTCATAATGAATGATATAGGTATAAAAAGGAAATGCAACTGGCTGGACTGGAGTCTTCATTGATTAGCACTTTGTTTTGTGTCTGTGTCACCATGCAGGTCTTTGGATTGCTGGGAATGATAATTTAGTCACGCAAATGGGAAAAATATGGCATTTTGCCCAAACTTATAACTTACACCGGGGTCATTAGAACAAATTAATGTCACCTGACTCCAAACTGCTTGCCCTGACCATGGCAGAAAAATAACATCAATTGAATGATTCCAACCTTTTAAAGCATGAAACTGAAGTTAGGATTTAGCACAATCATCATCTGGAAACGAACGTGGGGAATGCTCCATAGTTGTGTGCCTTTTGTCAATAGAATCACTTTCAGTCAGTTGATACTGACTGAAAAGAATGGATGGTCCGGTTAAGGATCCGATTATTATGAGCACCATTTGAAAGCATCAGTGGCATTGCTAATGCACCCAACAAAAAGACCATGTTACTTGTTTGCGTGTGCACATCGTAGAATATATCTTTGTATATTTGAATGTGCATATATACATGCATGTGATGCGGTTGTTTTATTTCCATGAGATCTTGCTGAAGTCTGTTTTGACAGGATGAGAATATGCAGCTAAAGAAAATTAAAATCCACTCGGGGGAACCTTATGCTTGGACTGATTACATGTCTTTGACATTTACGCAAAATGTGAGTTTCTTTGCCAAAAATACACAATGGTGTTGGAATTTTTGTTCATTAATTAAATGCAATATGCTTGAAATTAAGAGAAAATATCCAGTTTTCAATATTCAATCATCATTCAGTTGAATTTGTGAGAAATCAGGCGAATACGATAGCCAACAAACCATAATGAACACAGATTTATGCGGAAAACCCCTTTAATGGGGAAAAACCACGGGTAGAGAAGAAGAGTTTCACTATATCAAAAATTAAGTACAATCAAGAGAGAAGAAAGAGAAAAACTACAACAAAAGAGAAATTTTCAAAGATGCTAAGTCTTCTTTTTTTTCTTTATAGGAATAACATATATTTATAGAAAACCCTAGTCCCTTTAGAATCTCATGTGCATATAGATTTTCCTCAAATAGCTTTATGCAAATTTCTCAAAATTCATCCATATGCAAAACTGTCGAAAATCTGTCTGTATGGATCTTGCAGGCTCGCTGACTGCTGCCGCCTCACAAAATCATCTAGCACTTCGACGTTGAATTTGGTGCCACCATAAATATCCATGAAAAATTCATGTTTGTCGTAACGCGAGATCTTCGAACTGACCAAAACAGAATTCGGGTCACTATATGCTAACAGAATTGTTGAGCATTCATGATACATTATATATGATCTAGATCCCGAGATTGGCTATTATTTATTGATTGATTTGATTGCAAGCTGTCATGAACTATTTCATTCATGCAATGAACCAGCCTGTTGAAAATCCTTTTTGATATGCTTGGTTTTATCTTATTCTTAGGTGATTAATGAAACCCTCCGCATGGCAAATATTGTCAATGGCGTATGGAGAAAAGCTCTTAAGGATGTGCAGATTAAAGGTGTTTATCTTGGATCGGGACTTACTACATCCACTATGTATCACATGATTGCATAGACAGTGGCCCAATGGATGTGTATATCATTATTCTATGTCTAGCCATTTATGTGTGAGAACCTTAATCAAGCGCAGTTCACAGTAGTGAAGGTCTAGTTTATCATTTATTTATTTTAATTTTAGTGTGGGAGAAATGGGGGCATGTTTCACATGGAGTAAAGTGGATCCCCTTTCAATGCCTGTGGTTTTGTTACTTGCTTTGTATATGATTTTCATGTGTATTAACTTTATTTCAGGTTATTTGATACCCAAGAGCTGGTGTGTCCTGGCGTCCTTCAGTTCAATTCACATGGATGAAGGAAATTACGAGAACCCATATCAGTTTGACCCGTGGAGATGGCAAGTGAGTGAATAGATTTTGATTGTTTCTGTAATATGATGATTTTCAGTCTACTGAATTGAGTTTGGGCTTACCAGCCAAGGGCACTATCAGATTGGCACAGTTAACCTTTCTTTGGTTTCTCACCAATATGAGTGCTTTGAGTCTGATCACCTGGTTAGCAAGTGTTGTTTTGCCGCATGTGGCAATCGTAACATCCATGTTGGAATTGAGAAGCTAATTAAATCAAGTTTAGGAAGTGCAAAGCTACTGGACATTATAAGCTCCCTCATTACTTTCTGGAAGTAATATACCAAGGCAGCATGCTTTTGACCCATTCAAGAGCTGTTTTTAGCCACTGCAGTCGGTGGCAAGCCCGCACCATTTTGGTTTTACCATGTGTAAGTGGACATTTGGCAACAAATGACACACATGTTATGATACACATGAATGTATGTGCGAGTGCACAGAAAAGTCCACATTTGCTACTTCCCAAATGCAATTTGTGTCGGCATGAAAACGTTGTATTCCAGTAGGATGAAATCCCTCTATATTTGCTCTTCTTCATCTTTTCATCCGTTTGGGCTTCCAGGGAAAAGAGTCAAGCATACTTAATAGCTTTACTCCGTTTGGAGGAGGACAAAGGCTTTGTCCTGGTTCGGAGCTGGCCAGACTCGAAGTTTCCATTTTTCTCCATCACTTTGTCACCCGGCATAGGTGAGGCTATTGTCATTCTCTGTTTTATTTTGTTATGGATTCTAATGCTTTAGATTCTGCGCATGCAAATATACCTAGTTCCATATATCTTCCATATATCAGCTTGCCTTGTGAGTTTAGAGGGCGTTTGGATTGCTGTGGCATCCTATTACACCCTATTAAATTTAATTAAGTTATTCCTTACATCACACATTCATTTTCTTTCATCATTTCTTGTACATTTTAATTATATTATTGTCTTTGCAATCATTTACCCCCTATGTATATATTTTTCAAAAAGAGCTTATTAAAATTAATCATTATTTTATTATTTGAAACAATCATAATACTGTTTTGTCGATTCTCTACTGCTCTTCATTGATCATAGTATATTTTTCTTTTTTGAAATATATTCTTTATTACACTACATACCCCCATTGTACTAAGTACGCTCATCCAGACAGGGTCCTTGTTATCCATGGTTTGTGTTGTTGCTCTAATCTGGAAGTAATTAGAAATATGCTTCAACTCAGCACTAGGCCAGAATAAGACCTTAATAATCCGTTCTTTGACTTAAAGAACTAAAGCATCAAGGGCTGTGTTGTATTCTCTCTCATGTCTCTCTATTTTTTGTCTAGGTCTATTGCCACGCGCATCATTCAGTGATGGTGATTGTCCATTCTTACTGTTAGATTTTGAATATCTGCAAGATATCTGAGTCAGGAAAAAACGTATCAAGTATGAAAAATGGAATTTATGAAATATGCGGAACCACTAGAGTAGAATCTTGAGCTTAGGAGAAATTTTTCCACCAAGGTTGTCTTTGGAAATGGAAAACGAGGGCCGGGAAAAAGTGAATATGGAAAAGTCAGGGAAATGATATAACGTAATAGAGAATAGTAATTAAAAATAAGGTGGATAGAGATAAATAAGTGGACTTTTGATATGAAAAGATGGAAAATAATAATTAAAAATAATAATAATAATGAAAAAACGTAGGATTGTTAAATAGTTAAGATGTCAGATTACATTAAAAGGTATATAAAAAGTGATAAAAAAGATTTGGGAACTTTTCCACAGTCTTTTCCAGTGCGTAATTCACTTTCTATTTATTATTAATAAGATTAAGGAACAATTGGGAATCTGATTAAACTATCTTTATCATCAGTGGCTATAAAGGGCGTTGACGTCAAATCTCTTGTCTTCTCAAATAACTATCATAGCAAATCTGAAATATATCTTTTTGGATAGAGACAAAAGAGATATAAAAGAAAATGAAAAATATAAAATTTACAATGAAAAAAGTAAAATCTATAAAAGGTATGAAAGAAAAGATGATAATGTTAGTATAATATGACTGATATCAGCCATAAAATAAAATAAATAAATATAAAGCAAGCTTTTTTCGAGATACAATAAAAGGGGACACATCAATCATAACCCCTAATGATGGAAAAATGTCTTGACTCTGCTAATTTTGGACTCTTCCTGTTTTACCATGATGTTTGATTTTATATTTCAATTGCACCAACTTTTGGGGTTTTTCAGACGGAGAGGCATCTAGCCTACTTATGGCCTGATACCTTTGCATTGGCCATGTAGCATACAGAAACTTTAAAAATCAAGCTCCATTTTCCTGGACCAGGATATCCAACCTCACATCCTTTTCTCTATTGTGTAGCTGGGTTGCAGAGGAAGATTCTATTGTCAATTTCCCAACGGTGAAGATGAGAAGGAAACTGCCCATCAGAATCAAACCCCTCACGAATCAAAATGTAGTTACCTCTGGGTGATTATCTAATTCTCTTCATCGCAAGCAATGCAGATTTATTTCACCGTGGTATACAATATTCGTAATTACCTGTCCTGTTTGTAAGCTGGGAGAAATGTAATAGCTAAGTGGGCTTGTAATCAATGGTTTGAACCACTAACTCCAATCCAAAGGCCAGAATATTAGGAAGTCCAGTATATATGGCTGATAAGTCTGGATTTACGTGGTGAATATGCAGCATCTTATTGTGAAATATTACTTTTCAATTCCTACATTGGTTCGTGGCTTCATTTTTCCTTGGTTTATAAGTTGAGCCTAATGTGTTTTAACCCCTGTGGTAATGGGGGATTGATTAAATCAGAACTAGATCCAAGTCCCCTTGTACAGTTTTAGCTTCTGATTTTTTGTTTGTGGCAGAATGATACCTGGACTAAAAAAGAGACTAAAAGAAACTACACTAAAAATGAGAAGATGTAGTCAACATAATGGTTGCGTTAGGTCTATTTTTGGTTGCATTAAGGTAGATGTAGCCAAAAAAGTTAAGTTGGTTGTCAAGTGGATGCATCTGATGCATCGCATATGGGTAGAAACCATTTCTCAGTTTGCTGCATCTGAGTAAATGAAGCAACTGGCCATTTCACTGCATTTACCCAAATGCAATCATCTGTTTATTTCATTGCATTTGCCTAAACGTGACAAATGCTCAAATAGTTGTATTTAATTAAGTGCAGCAACCGTGAGTTTCGTGGTATTTGCCTAAACACAACAATCGCTCAATTTATTGCATTTTCCTAAATACAACTAGTTATTTCGCTGCATTTGCCTATAAGCAGTAATTGCTCAATTGGTTGCATTTGCCTAAATACAACAATTGTTTATTTCGCTGAATTTGCCTAAAAGCAACAACTGCTCAATTGGTTGTATTTGTCTACATACAGCAAATGTGGATTTTGCTACATCTACCTAAATGCAGCAATTACTTAATTCGTTGCATTTGCCTAAATAAACAATTATTCATTTCGCTACATCTGCCCAAACATAGCAAATTATTGATTTGTTGCATTTGATATAATTAAATATGTAATTATTGTTGCATGTTTCTGTTGTAATAATTATGTAATTATGATACTTCTTCCTGCTATAATAATTGAATAAACATTAACAACCAATGTTAGTATTTTTAGCAATTAGGCATACATATGATAATCAAACAAATACAGTAAAGATTTGTCTAATATCTACTAAAATAATATTCAAGAGTAGACATATCAATGAGGGTTACTCACAATTCGAGGCCTCTCAATATAAATTATAAAAGAAAAATAGTATCTAATTCAAGTTAAGATTAGTCCATCATCTTCTTATAGCTACTTAAGTCTCCTGGCTCTCCTCATTATTGGGCATTCCAGTTCATGAGATTAAAAAAAACATGCGTTATAAATGTAGTATGAAAGTACGCATAAGAAAATTAGCATTTAGTAAATGGGTAATCAAAATTATGCGTCATTAACATCCAAAATTGTAATGAATATCCTTCATGTTGAAATTGTTGCAAAATATTTGTTCGGTAGCATACAAGTGGGTGTATAAACATGTAGTCACAATCATTATTCCTTTAAAAACTAATAATGACACATAGACAATGTAGAAGTTACTAACTCAATTTTGCTTGTATTTATGCTCAAATATGACATAATCATAAAGGATTTGACTGCCATGTATAAGATAAAATATTTACATATGTATTTTCATTATTTTCATATGTTGGAAAGAATATAATCAATGATATGCACCTTATGGCCAAATTTTCAAGGATTAATTGAAAGTTTCAACGTAAGGGCTAATGATTAATAACCTCTATATTCAGACTCTACAAAGAGAATATAAAATGATAATTATGTGATGTGTGTATTATAGATAGTAATTTGTTGAATTACATGTGAATAAATTTGAAAAACCCATTTGAGTAAAATCCGGTGATGCAGGTGTAGGAAGATTGATAAGTTGGCTTAACATTGATCTCCTTTGTCTCATTTTTTAATGCAGTTGTCTCATTTTTTAATGCAGCAATCTCAGATTTGGCATATCATAACTCTTCTTTTGTAGTCTTGAGCTCCTCCTTGATGGAAGTTAACTCTTCTTAAAGGGCAGCTAATGTGCTAGGATTATTGGTGAACGTGATCCTTACATATAACCATACAAGAAAAAGTAATTAACCGAAGGTTACATAATCCAAAGGTTTTTTATGGGAGTTGTGTTTAAAACTTTCATAGTTCATGGAGTTTGGTGATGTGTTGGAGTTAGATCATTAAACAATTTTGACTATTATATTTGTGTTGAATTTGAACCTAGGCATGCATGACATAACAATTAGTAAATATTGGTTTTAACTTTTGAGTTATGGGCTTGTGTAATCTGTCTCCAAGTTAGGCCTGAAGTTGTCAAGTATGCATATTCTAACAATTCAAAAACTGTGAAGATTGCCTTAAATGTTATATGTGTCACCTCTTAAATAAGACAACTTCTTTGCTTTTGCAACATTCGTGAAGGTTCTTCATTCATATATGGTAGTCCTTTGATTGAATCAATCATATGGGATTTCTAGTTAAAGTCTATAACAGATTTTATAAATGTCAGCCTTAAAATACTTCAAATGATGGACTTAAAAGTAGTAAACATTCTTTAACTCTTTGTGCAATGTTAGTATGTGTATAGATCGTGTATACATCCATGCTAATTGCTCGCTTTTCCATTAGAAGATGTTACTATAAACTATGTATCAGTGACTTGTTTTTCAGTTACGAGTTCAGTTACGAGACCATCTATTCCATACAACATACTAGAAAAATGTATATTCTGTCATTTTTGTATCATCTAATTCCCGTTCACAAAATCTGCACATGTTCCACTACCTGTTGCTTATATTGGACTTTTTTGCATGTGTGCCCTCCAACACTATAGTACCCATAGGGTAAGGTTTATGTTTGCCCCAATTATCACTACATAACTTTTATGCATTAGCACAACTGTGATCTACAATATTTTCCACTTGAATCCACATGTGTATCAAGCACTCTCTCCGTATTATATGTAAAAGTTTCTGAAGAAGACCCAAAGGGGTGGTTGGATGTCTTTGGGTGGGATCCTCCTGTGGGATGTCTCCTACAAGTCATGGTGCTCGTATGGTCATCCAAATTGTGCATTATCCGCCTCATCCGCCTAATTGTACCCATGGTTTCTTTACTTGTAACCTTTCTAGTTGGTTTGCTATCATGAGGGTGCAAAGTCCTACTTCTATTGTGTGCTAAGGAAGATTCTGGGTTAAATATGGGTGACATGGGAAAATTCTAAGGGCTATTTCTTTCCCATTAGAGATCGGACCCTCTAGATGAACTTGGACTATGAGACATGTTAGCATCAGAGCAGTCTTGGAGGCGCTAGTATATGGGTAATTTTGTGTGGGTTCCACTCATGAGGTGTGCCGAGAAAGATTTTGAGTTACATAGGTGTGACATGGGCAAGCCCTAATAGATGCTTGTTTGGGGTCCCCCTTAGTCATGGTGAGCAATTATAGTTTGTAGTGGTTGGTAAGAACTCCGAGGCCACAGTCACCTGGTTTCTTTCACAAAGCATGGTTTTGTTCGAGCACCATTACGGGTATGGAAGAAACTGCAGGAGCTTCTTTTACCTTGGATGAAGAATGTGTAGCCGGAGATGCAAGCTCAGAGCCCAATGGTTAAGATCATAGCTCAGAGAGAGAGAGAAAGCCAAAGAGAAGGATGAATTAATTGCTAGGGTAAAAAATAATTGGGAAAATACCTTTTGCCGTTGCAAATCTCACAGATTAGTAGTTTATCCTTCTTCCTAGTAAAATGCGGCAGAGAATTTTCAAGCCTCAAATGGCTAGAGAGGTGGGTGTGGAGTAGGCAGGCCGGTGCTGCCTTGCTTGTTGGATAGCCACGCTGAGGGGTGTCAAAGCAGCAACGATGTGGTGATGTCCGGGGTGTTGGTGTCTACCCTACTGCGTTGGAAGAGAGGCGGGAGTGGAAAGTCCTTTGGGCAGGAGTAGTTTGGAAATGCAGAGTGGGGCTTCCCTTATTTAAAACACCATGTATGCCAAGTGACTTAACCAAATGTGCCTTAAGTTTTTTAAAAATAACTCATTTTAATGCATAGATGCCGTGTGGAATTTGGCATTCCCATCAAATAAAAAACTAAAGGTTTTTAAAAACATGTGCTTTAATAATATTCGTGAAATCATTAATTAATCAACTTGATATGTTTAATTTATTTAGTTAATAATACAAAATTCATAATAAAAAAAGTATAACAAGGGAGGGATGATATCAAAAAAAAAAAACTTTAATAGGGAAGGGGCATATTTGCCAATTTTAATAGATAACTTTATTTTTCAAGTTAAAATTTATTTATTTTAATTTTATATTTACTTGTCATGTTAAGTCTTGAAAATTAGTTTTATTATATTTAAATGTTTTAATTTTTAATTATATTATCTTCGGGTAGTTAGTTATTGCACGTTATACACCATGGATAAGATAAAGTAAGAGAGTTTAAATTTACCTTGATAAATAGTACAAGAGACACAACATAAATATCACAACATTAGGTTTATTTATGATATTTGGTGTTTACTTATTTCATTGACAATAATAAAACTAGTTTAGGTTAGATTGAATTGATTTGCTTGTTAAATGATTCAATAAAGCCCATTGATGGATTTGTGTTGCATGTTTTGACAAGATATAATCATCGCAGCAAGGATTAGGCAAACGATTTGGAGAACATGAAGCTTCAGACATAACAATGCTAGCAAGAAATCATACTTGGCAAGGTGAAGAATCAAGGGAATGAATTTTAAAAATAGTCATTTGGGTGCTCAGGCGCTAAAATTGGTGCTTAAGTGCCACCACATAATGTAAACACCAGCCCGAACTAGCGAAATGGGCGCTCAAGCGCCCAAACCGGCACTCAAGCATTGCGTCTCTTACCTTGCCCCTTCATAAACACGAATGGTTTGTGTTTTACCCTATTTGTCCCTCGTTCCAGAGACATCCATCATTCTCCCCTCTTCGAGCTTCCCATCCCAATCAAATAAAGGACATGAAAATTAAATGGCTAAGGAAAAATACAAAGCTTTGTTGATAATAAATGATAAATAATTTAAAATATTATAATTAGAATAGATATACATGTAATAAAATGTGTCATGATTTGTTTAGAAATAGGAAAAAGGAATTCAAAAGCCCAAGACCATTTTCATCATTTAAAAATTTTTATTTTGATTTAGCAATTTTTCAAACGGGAGCAAATGCATTCATTTTTAAAATGGCTGCATCTAGTCCCATTTAAAAAAAAATTGATTCCAAAAAATGTATTAAGCCATATTGGGATAAAAACTTATAATTTAATAATTTAATGTAAATAGTATTATAAAATTCTTTTTATATCATTAAAAATATATTTTAGATTTAAATAATAATATATACTTTAACATATTAAAGTATATATAATGTAATATTGCTTATCGATCTTAAAATAATTTTAACAATAAATGTTGAACATGTTAAGATGATTTAAAATACATTAAATAACCCCATTGTAATCATTTTTATAAATTTAATTTTTAAATGGGACCAGATGTAGCTATTTTTAAAATGACTAAATCTGATCCCCTTTACATGCAACCACTTTCAATTGGCTGCGTTCGAGGGGGGCCAAATGCAGTCATTTTTAAAACGGCTACATCTAGCCCCATTTATAAAAAAAAATTCAATTCTAAAAAAAGTATTAAGCCATATTGGGATAAAAACCTATAATTTAATGATTTGATAAAAATATTGTTATACAATTCCTTTTATAGCATTAAAAAGTATTTTATATTTAAATAATAATATATACTTTAACATATTAAATTATATATAATGTAATATTGTTCATCGATCTCAAAAATTTTAACAATAAATATTGAACATGTTAAGATGATTTAAAATACATTAAATATTAGATATGTTTTTTTATCATTGGAATTATGCTGTCATCACGTGGATTGATATCATATTTATAAATCATACCTAACCTATGAAACATATATTATTATTATAAAAATCTAACATTACTTTATTTGATTATATAAAATAAATTATATCCCACAACACTATCATAAGGTTATTATAATGATGTAAGTGTAGTTGTGCTAATTTTTTTAGGATAACTTGAAATGAATTTTCTAACATCTTAACTTGGTGCCATTAGAATCTATATATGAATAATGTGCATTATTAATCATATCCCCGAATAGTTACATTTACAGATAAATTATAGAATTAGTAAAAATATCAAACTATCTCAAAAGGGTGTAAATCGTACATATGTGAGTGATTTGAAAGAGAAAAAGAATTTTAAATAAAAATAAAATGAGAAATGGAGAAAAGAAATGTCAACAAAAAATTAAATGACATTTAAAATAAAATAAAAAGGCACTTAAGAAAAAATTTATTAAGCAATATAGGATGAGAATACTAACATTTAATGATTTAATATAAATATTGTTATACAATTCTTTTTATGCCATTAAAAAATCTATTTTATGTTTAAATAATAATATATACTTTAATATATTAAATTATATATAATGTAATTGGGCTTATCGATCTCAAAATGGTTTCAAAAATAAATATTTAACAAATTACCCCTTTGGCTTATTTTTTAATTTGTACATTCATGTAAAAAATTTTTTTAAAAATGTAGGCCAAATGCAACCATTTTGAAAACGGCCGCATCTGGCCCCCCTCAAATGCAGCCATCTTCAAAACGGCTGCATTTTAGGGGGGGTCAGATGCAGTCATTTTAAAAATGATTGCATCTGGCCCATTTTATTTAAAAAAATATCTTTCTAAACAAATATATTAAGCCATATATGGTTATTAATCTTATAATTTAATAATTTAATATAAATATTATTATACAATCCTTTTTATGTCATTAAAAAACATATTTTACTTTAAATAATAATATATACTTCTGTTTGGGTTGTCCCTAAACGGAATGCTGATCTGGCTCTCGAGAAGATCCCGCCTAGAATCCTGCAAGATAGAGAAAACGTCAGAGGGCGCCG
>JAYJMB010087854.1:0-17932 GCA_036873735.1 Pouteria campechiana
AGAGTTTTATTCGAGTAGCTACTCTAGCTTAACCACTCGTTACTAATCTCAAAACGGCTTAAATAAATTTAGCACAAAATTATTAAAACAAATCTCATAATATCAACCAGTCCCAAAATACCACTACATGCTCCATCAACGTATATCAGTCATTGGATTTCCAATAATTAAAATTCATGTAATTTGAAAACAAATGGGACAGTAGTGACCTGGAACATGTCTCCTGTGCTCACTTTTCAGAGCTATTTAAATGAAAAATGTCTGTTTTCTGGGATGAGGCCCACCTGATGAGAGGGCAGCATCCAGATGCCGACCATGAACTTGAAGAACACGTTGCATTTCATCCATGAAAGGAGCCGAGGTCACGTTTTTCAGCCCTTCATAAAAACAAAGGGTCCACCTTAGCCTCAGAAAATTCCTACCGGATGTCGTTTGAACACGTCCTATACAGAGTTGTCAGACGGACCAAAGAGGAGGCTGCTCTGATCAGAAGGGTGACGAGGATCCAACACTACCCAGACACAGATATACGTTGACGCTGTTACTTGGGCAGCCCAAATTTCCATAGATTCCGTACGTTTGGTAAAATAAAAGATAGGCGTAAAAAATAAATGGACCAACGTGATAATTATTGAAAATAAAGTAAGTAAAGATAAAATAATATTTATTTAAAATATAGAAATAATAATTAAAAATATAAATGATAATAATAACAAAAACATTATTGTTCAGTAGTTGAAATAATAAATTACATTAAAAGATGTGACAACAAGGTGAAAATGACGAAGAGCCTTTTTTTTTACAACATTTTATTATTACTTCCAAACAGGGAAAATTCAAAAAATATAAAAGATAAAATAATAAGTCAATAATAAAATAAATAATTTCATCTATAAACAATGATTTAGGTAAATATGCTAGAAAATATACCATAATGTGCAAAATATAATTATCGTGAATGATTGTCAATAGGTTTTTAATACAAAAATAGGTTACGATATCATCACCTTTAAGTTCGATTTTATCCCCAATTTTATTTTAAAAACATTTATTATAAAGGAATATTTATTCAAAATGTCAAAACCCAGAATTCCAAAGTTGAAACTGAGGTCGTATAAGGTAGAAGCATGCATTCGCTGAGAGGTTAGTTGGAGGGCTGTTTCGTGGTTACACGCAATACTGATGGGACTTACCGTGGCCGAGAAAGGACTGGGTACATTGAACGATTTCGCAAAGGGCGAAAAGCGACGAAGGGGCATTTCAATTGCCGCGTTGGGGCAATGAAGGGAATTGTGCGAATCTTTGCATCGAACCTTTAAAAACCTGCACGTGAACCATTTGCTAAAAGGTTGAGTTTGTCCACCGTAAAATTTAACTCGGTCTTTAAACTTCAACCTGACTGCAATCCCACGGTTTGATCAAGTTCATATTAAAATGTCCGTGGCAGAGTATGCAGGGAAAACCATCCCCGATGCTAGTGATGGTGATTTTAGGCCAAAACCAGGATTCCAGAAGAAAAGGACTGAAAAACGTACAATGGCTTTAGACTGGCGAGACAAGTAACTGCGGAATAATATTGAGCCTGATGAATTATTTTAATGGCAAAAAAATATTACATGACACTTCAGAACAAATTTAATAGTGGTAGGTCAATTTCTTGGTAGGTTGCTTGCAAGGAAAGATAGCTAAAGAGCAGACAAAATGCCGACCAATTGAAGCACGGTTGATTGGCGCAGAACGATGAAAGAGGGAAGCTTGCGAGGGCAGCCCAAGGCTTGGAAATGAGCAGATAAGACTGCATTTGACATGCTGCCACCAATGCAGCACTATTATGGATTAGCGATCAATCTTCTTTATCTGCAAGTTTGTAATCACCATTGATTTTTTGTGATTTTTATCCGTTTCCAACAACTAATATTCCGTTTGGATTGTTAAAAAAATAAATAAATCTGTAACTATGACTCAGAACTTTCCGAGAATCGATAAGATTTGTGGCCTATATTATTATATTCTTTAAAAAATTAAGATAGGTTTATATTTTATAGTTTTGTTTTGTAGATTCAAATAAAAATAAAAATGATAGGCTCCCAACTTATCCACATAAACCGCGCCCAATCATTCGGTCGTCCACTGAATTGGTCAGTGTTTTTAATACAATGACACAGAAGACGTGTCCGGCGACACCAACGATGAAAATCGAGTCTTCTGTCCGTTCACGACTTCAAGATTGATATAAAATTGACATAATCCTTTTATTATTTATACTTCAATTGCATTTACTTATTCATGTCTAACCAAATAACCTTTCTTTAACTGTAAATTCCGTATTTTCTGATATATCTTTTCTTCTTATCCATTACACGTCATAGTGTCGGATGATATCCGCTTCTGCTTATCTAAAGAGCACCAAGCAACTCTTAACGTGGAAGGTTTTTCTTTTTCATTCCCATCCCCATCCCCATCAGTCA
This sequence comes from Pouteria campechiana, assembly GCA_036873735.1. Lineage (NCBI taxonomy): Eukaryota > Viridiplantae > Streptophyta > Magnoliopsida > Ericales > Sapotaceae > Pouteria > Pouteria campechiana. Next base: position 2,469 of record JAYJMB010087854.1, read on the forward strand.
TCTGCCTCCCATAATCACCGTTAAAAAATACCTAGACATTACCCATTTCTTTAATTGATTCCTTAGATCAAGACGAATGGATCGATTAAAAAGTAAAAGGATAATTCCCAAAACAGCCTTTTATCTACTATTCTTAATTGATGGCTGTAAAGAGCCATGCAATGGTCCGCGTTTAGTGGATTGACAGAATGTCTAGAAAGATGGCAAGAACGCATCACCGAGTTTGAACGTGTTCGGCAATCATTAGGTTATAATATACTATGTACAGACGTAGTATTCATATTAATAATTATCTAAATTAATAACCTTGCATTCGCACCGTTACGGAGAAGGAGAGGAGATTTAAAAATAAAAACATGGGATATTGATTTTTTATTCTGTAAATTGGGCCGGCGTTGATGCTGCGCATGTTGTGACACTTTTACATCGACACGTGTCGCGTGAAGACGAATGCTCGTCTCCGCAGAAGGGGGCGCCCGTCTCTAGCCGATAAGATTGGGCTGGCCAATTTTTAGGTCGGTTCTGTAATTTAAACAAAATGAAAGGACAGATTGCCAGCTGACCTTGATCTTTTCCGTGCCTCGGTCTTTAAATACGGGGAAAACCCACCAACGAGAGGGGCAAAAAGAAAGAGAGCGAAGGAACAGAAAAGGAAAAGAGCAGCGATGAGAAACGGTATGTCGCGATTGGCTGGACTGCAGAGGGGACGTTTTCTCTCTGTCCATTCCGGATCTCGCCGGTGCGTCAGGTTTCCGACGAAGGCGATGTCGGTCGCCGACCAGTTCGGCGTCCTGGGACTGACGCCCTGGGCTTCCAAGAGCGACGTCAAACAGGCTTACAAGCGCTTGGCATTGAGGGTAATGGCTAACGCACGCCATCCAGCAAGGGTTTGCAAATTGCATTCCATGCGCATACGCTCATATCTGTGTTTTTTTTGTCTCTGTGTGTTTTTTCAGTATCACCCGGACGTGATGAAAGGGGATAATTACAACGACAAGCAGGAGATTTTTAGGGACATCAAGTCGGCATACGAGGTATGATTGTTCCCTTCACGGATTTTTGGGCTGATTTATTTCCATGTCATTCGTGCATCACAATTAGGCGTGAATCCTAATTGATCTGGTCCGGCTGATCTTCGCTCATGAGACCTTTGACATGGCGTTTTCCCTCGTTACAGAGGATTAAAAAAATTTAAAAAAAAATAAACGACGGGTACAAAAATGATGAATTTTGAGTTTATAAATTTTTATCGGCTTTTAAAACTCACCTAACCCGTCAGAGTGACAGACACCCAGGCACCTGGTCCACGACCTCGCACGTGATACGGCCGAGCGCAATTATTGGATAGGGAATCCAAAGCAGACATTGGCTCTCGAATTCAGCAGAGAGGATCCATTCCTTCATCAATCCGAACCGTTCATCTTTTCCTCGTATTCTGAGTAGTCCATGAGATTAAATCTAATTCGTGGCATCCAATGTGGACCAATCGATTCCATTTACACTCTAATCTATTTATTAGCCACGATGCGAAGGGCTAAGATTATCAGAAAAGGATCACACATTTACTGAAATAGGGTCCATTGATGTGACTCCTGCTGATGAAGGTTTCAGATATCTTTTCCTTTCCCGGTCTCATGCACTTCCCTAGAAATGGATGGACAGGATCCAGGGATCTGGCCCCCCCGTTCTTAGATCGAAACCGTTGATCTGATGGATTCTAGGTTGCCAAAACCTCAGATTGATGTTTGATGAAATAACATGGACTGTTTCACGGGAATCGATCAACGAGATTCTTAAAACGTCAAAATCATTACGTGGGCCTTGAAATTTACAGTAATAGCGATCACGACATCTCGATGCCATCCAGTCCATATTATTTAAGTGGCTTATAAATGGCCACCCCTACAATTGATTGTTGATTCTGTACCATGCCATACACGTACAACTTCAGATTGGGACACGAGATAATAAGGGAATTTTATGTACCCTCGCCTATTTGGTTTTGCCGAAACTTTTCCATTATTGATCGGTATATACTTTCAGAATCCTTTTTTTTTTTTTTAATGTTTTACTTATCTTTTCGGTGACAAAGTCTATTTATTTTATTTATTTTGGGCTATTTTATGCCTGTGCTACTTACACAGCCACCTTTTTCATGTCCGCATATCCGAAGAAGGATGGATGTGTCTTTAACGTATATTTATTCCACTATCTTTTTTTTTTTTTGTTAAAAAGGTGTATTTATTCTGTTTTGATTTATTTTATAACCGACCCGTGTTTGTCTTATCCTCTTTTATTCAATATCTTATCTTTAATCAAACAACTAGCAATTACACCTCCCTTGATCCTATCCTCTTTTATTCCATATCTTATCTTTAATCAAACAACTAGCAATTACACCCCCCCTTGATCCGAACTGTCAAATGGATCGGCCTGATATTGGAAACAACGATTGACCCAGAACATGGAATCTGCCTGCTGGTTGGTTTGGAGCGCGGCTTTCATGGTCGGGCGATGTTTCAACTTTTGTTAGTTTATGGGCCGTTTTCTATTTTCCCTTCTTGCTGGTGGGATTGTCTTTTTGGTCAATCTCCCATGAATGCCTGTGATCCCGTCCCTGGGCACACTATCAACCCGAGAAATCGCATGGGAGATAGGTGGGATGGTGATTCAGACCCTGCTCTACGACTGATTGTGATACGATAAAGACATCTTTGTTGTCATTCGACCTCTCCTTTCCCATCAACGACACGCGTCAGTGGAGTGTTGGATCAGGAATTCTTATAGAGAATAGGCTGCATTTGGATTAATATAGACTCCATTATGTAGATCTGAATCTATTGGTACCAGTAATTTCTTATCTTTTACTGCTGTATCTTCTGCAGGGCCTCATGGTTAAATTCGAAGAAGATGAATTAAGAGCAGCAGCACCAGCATACAGCGATTACGATGATGAAGACTGGGTGGGATACGAAGGAGGGATTCCAGTCGTGCCGGCCTTTTACCATGCGCCTTGATTCGTGTTTTTCCTTCTGTTGTACATGAACTTGATTATCATTTACTGTATAATTCTGTAAATATCATGTCTACGGTTTCCCCATCAAAGTGATTCCCAAGAGAATCGTGGAAGTAATTTATAATGGAATATCAAGATGGTTGATTTTAATGATCATCGCAAATTAATGTTAAGATGGGCTTGCTACATTTATAGTCTGCTGGTGATTGATGAGATGGTTTGCGGGTTCAATTAAAATAAACATGCATACGAAGGATAAATTTTAATGTATTTATATTATATATATAAAATAAATATGTTGGAAAGAAGTTTAACTTAAAGTTAGTTTTTAAAAGAGTGGAGTAGAAGCAGAGTTAGATTTTGAAAGGGTATTTATATAAGAGTTAGAGGTTAAATTATTATTTTGAAGCCATTGAAGACGGGTCAAGTCATGCTAGTTGGGTTGCAGTCACGTTGCCAACCTTAACCTAATTTTCACGTTGTATTGTGTTTTTAAAGCTAACTAGACTCTAGCAACCGAAAAAAAAAAAAAAAAAAAGGTCCCATTCAACTTAAAAATTCGGGTTGCAGTGATCTAGGTTAGGTTTGACTCAACGCAAGTTGCACCTTTCCTAAGAGTGCTTGTCCAAACCCATTTGATTATTTTAATAAAAATATATTAAAAAGAAAAATGGACCAAAATGAAAGGTTAACATGAGGCTGTTAGAACCCAAATCCTATTCAATTGAGATAGCCATGCAACCTATGGTTGTTTGACTTTAAAACAAAATCTCAACTGGATATTAAATTGTATAATTCATCTAACTCGTGAGTAAATGTGCACCCATTGAAATTCTATCGTTATTCGTAGCACACCCCAACCACAAATCGAGATCATTTTTTGAATTTGAATTGGATTTAATCAACGTGCCATTATAGGCCCCAAATAAATGAATTGGAGTTGCTGCTGATTCAAATATAAAGAGGAATCAAACTCTTAACATAAACTCCCTAAACTGATTTGTACTTACAATTTCTTTTCACAGGGAATCTGAAACAAAAGAGGGCAGCTTTGTGAATAATTTTCATACAAAAGGGATGCTCATGCTTAGGAGGGATGGGGCAGTAGCTAAAATTAATTGAGTATCATCTCTTTAAACCACAATGTTGCTGAAATGGGTGTTGCTGAAGATGGGGGTTGCTGAAATAGGAGCTGCTGGAATGAAGAGATGCAGTTGCAGTTGCTTCTTCACCTCCTCTCTAGAGTTTTTTTTGGCTTGTGTTTTGAGAGGGAAAGTGCTCCGCTATTATAATTGTTAGCAGGTTAGCTGCCTCCTCCAGATCTTGACAAGTAGAGGGTGATGAGAGGTGTTTTTGATTGCATTTGTTTTGTAGTGTAAAATACTTCTCGGATTGGCCCATTTGGACTTCACTTGTAGACGGATGCTGTATTGGAATGTTGTGATAGATGGGGTGTCTATATCTAGCAAGATAACCACATTCTTTTAGCTGGAGAAATATTTCATGGATTTTCTCATACTTCCCTGTCATAGAAATACCAACAACACAAGCCAACCATCCTAGTATGGGCCGAAAAGATCAGTTGCAGATTGCCTGGGCTTGTGTTGAGAACGTTGATTGGCTAGTCCACTGCAGTTTTCTACGAGTGGATCCCAATTTCACAGGCGTTTGACGGTCCAAAAGGGCTCTGTAAAACATCAATTCCAGTGGGCCAGAAGCCAGCAGCACGTTTGAAAGTGGTCTGGACGCTCCATCTTTGATGCAAGTGACCCATTGGGCGTCCAAAGCGGGCCAACAGACAACTAATCAAACACATCGTGTGCGGAATCCTCGCTGATTCGGTCACATGGAATCCAGGCTGTCCATCACGTAAACTCATCTAATCCTGCATTTCGATAGATAAAATCAGGTGATCAAACCATCAAGTTGGCCACTCAATGATTATTCTACCATTGATGAGAAATTAATATCTGATGGACGGCTTGGATCTCACCAATTTCCACGAGCGACCGCCACTCTAGGACCACTGGAAGTCTATTCACAAATAAAAGGGCTTTTTGGTAATTTGATCTGGGGGTATTTTCGTCCTTTGAAGGAGAAATAATAAAAGTGCTGTTGTATGACTGTATTTTGCATTTTTGCGTATGTGCCGTAGCAGTCTCTCTCAAAGAGAAGGGAAGAAGGTAAGCCAACATCAGTTGCAGAGCGACGACCGAGGTGCGCTTCTTCTTCTATCGTCTTTCTCCGTTGGTTTTCACATTCTCAGGATACCCTTTAAAAACCCTAGCTAGGTTTTGGAAAGTGCTTCAATTTCGGATCCGATTGGCCTACATTGATTCCTACCTTGCTTGGTTTTCCTTTTCTCTCTGAATTTATGTGATCATGTATTTTCTCTTCCTCACTTTCTTTGTCATTTTGTAGAAGGATGTGGATCTGATTTCTGGATTTTGTTGTTTTTTTTTCTCTGCCCTGATAAATTCACGCCTTTTTTTTTCTTTAGCTCGATTTTTACTTTGATTTTCATGTTTCTGTGGTTGCTTTTCTGCAGCATATATTTTTGTTGGTAGTCCACGGCCCTTGGAAAATTTTTGCATTGGATCTTGGTTTTTGAGGATTTAATGCTATCATTTGTGAGTAATTGGTATAGATATATACAAGGTGTTGTTTTGAGCACTTAACTGTTTTCTTGGGCGATTTGACGCTATGCTGCATCATATCCACATTTTCATAGTCTACCATACCAAAGCACCTTGATTGCATCGGTTGTTATCCATCTTTAAACTGCACTTATTTGATGTAGCTACACATTTCATAAGACATGGAGGGGATGGTCTGGATTGCCTAGTAAAATTTCTTCTATAGGAGCAACAAGAGATAAATTGCTTTTATTGTTGATTAGACCTATTTTTGCATGGATGATCTTAACGGTTCGTTTTTGTTTGCACCTGATGTTTACAATGGCTTGATCAAGTTAATCACTTATGCTCATCTCAATTTAAAGCATGGGTTGGTTGGTGTCCCAAGGTTCCACATTGAGGTGTGGATCTTGCATCTATGCACATAAAGGCATGCATCTTTCTGAAATATCCACGCATGGATGCATTATTAGGAGTGGTTAGATGCAATTTGCTCGGGAAACGAACTAAGAATCCATCCATCTAACAAGTTCCAGCTGACTACAAAATTTGCCTTCCAATTCACATTTTAAACTGATTTTGCCAAAACTTTTCATTCGGTACTAGTTCTAATTTGAGGATTCCTTCTGCTGCCTTTAATTTCATTTGGAAAACTGTGTTGGATCTGAATGAACCAAACCTGGGTCTAATACTTAAAACTTTGAGTCTGCAGGCTATACTTGGCCAGCGCTTTCATCGCCAAAAGCTATGAACAGTTATCATTTTTGTCAGACAAATTGGTAAATTACAACATCCAAATCATTATGAGTGGCGCCCCAAAGAGATTACAAGGGCATGAGGGAAGCCATTCCATGAGTTCGAAACGCCCACTTGAAGAGACTTCCATATTTCCCAATCTTCCTGGTAAATTTACTCAACAGCTGCCTAATGAATACCACCCATCCTTCATACCCATGAATGATGGGCGGTTAGCAAAACACCAACGGATTGAACCACGTGATGCTGAGAAACGATCATCTGTACTACCACCATATCGGATGCCGTCTGCTTCTTTTAATTCAGGTATAGGCCATCCAGTGACTTCTGACAATAGAATGGACTTTAGAGATTCCAAGGACAATAGAAGTGTCAAGATTGATAACAGGGAAATAAAGGCAGAGACTAGGGAGTTGTCCAATGATGCCAGGGTGGATTCTCAATCTGCTAAAGCTGAGAAAGATGTAAGGTCAGATGGTATGGCCAATGATAAAGAAGTCAAATCTGATAGGGAGTTGCAAGCAGATTTTAAGGGAGAAATTAAGGTAGAAAAGGACAGCTCCACTTCAGGGAACTCTCACTTGAACAATGAACCTAAAGAAAACCACCGAGGAAAGAGATATTCAGAAACATCATTTGATGCTGTGGACCCATGGCGAATTGCAAGGAATAACTCACGGAGTATGGATGACATTGGCAAGGAAGCTTCATCAGCTGAAGACCGGGAGTGTTTAGAAACACATGACACTGTTGGAGAAAACAAAAATGAATTGAAAGTTGAGGAGAGACTCAAAGAAAAGGAAGGAAAAAGGAAAGAAGAAAAACACAGAGATTGGGGAGATAGGGAAAAGGATAGAAATGACCATGGAAACAATCTGCAACTGGGAGGTACAAGTACTGAACGCAGGGAATTTACAAGGGAAGAAAGGGAAATCGAGAGGTGGGAGATGGAGAAAAAGGATTCCACAAAAGACAAGGAACGGCCGAAGGAGAGGGAAAAGGATCATATTAAGAGAGAAGTGTTGAATATAAATGAGAAGGAGATTTCACATGGTGGGAAGGGACCAGTGGATGGATCAATAAAAATGGGCGAGCAAGAAAGTACAGAGTTAGAGCAGAAGAGACTTAAACAGCTTGATAGTTTGAGAGCAGTTGATAGGGATGACAAAGAGCAGAAAAGAGAAAAGGATCTTGATGTGGAAGGAGATAGATTGGATAAAGGTGGTAGGTCTTACAAGGAACCTGATGATGGATGTGTGGAAGGCGATAGAGTTGCAGAAAGGGACAGAGAAGTGTTCATTCATGGTGTTCAGCAGCGCAGGAGGATGCTACGCTCAAGGGGGACCTCACAAGGTTCTAGTCGGGAGCCTCGTTTTCAATCTCGTGGTCGAGAAAATGAAGGGTACATGTTGTCTTGCCCTTGGTTTTCATTGAAGCTTATATGGATATGCTAAGTAGAATCTAAACATTTTATGCACATGCCCCACAATCCTAAAACCGTAACATTTACTTTCATAACTGATCTAATTGCTTAACTTCCTTGTTACTTCCACTGCCCACTTAGGCAATTGAAAGTAGGGGTTATCTTCATGGTAGGAAACGTGTTTGCAACCCAGAAAATGAATGCGTGTTAGCACATGCAGACACTGGAATTAAATCTCTCCTATTTGATTGCTTATTTATATGCCTAGCATGTGTAATTGTTTTTGGATCTAGTCTACTTCTTCAGCAAATGTTTAAAAAAGGGAAAGACTTATGTTTCTTGTTCCTCTGTGGTTATCCACAAACTGATTACTTCTTTTCATCTCTCTTTTTTGCAGATCTCGAGGTTAGCCCAGATATCCTCAGGCAATTTTGATTGGGTTTGTTTTTTATGAAATGTACAATCCATGTGGTGATTTATTCAAAGTTGCCAGTCCATGAAACTTCCTTGTGGGGAATTTGCAAAGCTTCTGACTTGTTTCATATTCTCTTGTTTTGATTGTGCTTTCCTCCCAATCCTGAATGGTGTAGCTCTTTAGTTTTTTTACTTCAATTCTTGTGCATATCATATGATCTTAAACATATTAGGCATGAGCAAGATTCCTGGTGAAATGAGACATTGAGTTCATAACAATTGGTGTTTTGGAATTGTAATTTATTGCTCATGTAAATTTTATTTTGTTAAAATTTCTCAACTTTTTATTAGGTTTATTTGAAAAATATCCTTATATTTCAAAGCTGTTTTCCCAAGCTTCAGTAACTTTTCTTTCCAACAATGAGAAAAAGCCTTCTATAAATTTCTTGCCCAGTTTATGCTTTGTTCCCATTGCATTCATCAATTTGTTTTTCTAAAAATTTCTCATGTGTTTGTTCTTTAGTTCCTCGCTTCCTTGATTCCTCTTTACTAGGAACCATTTCTCCTGCCTCCATTTTCCAGTTAACATTTTTATTTCTCAGATGTTTCTTACCGGAGTAAGTGTCTTTATTGTTTATCCATCTAAAAGTCAGTAGTAAAAAAATGTTTGTCCAACAAAGATTGATGGACAACTCCACTTGCTACGGGAAGTTTAGATCCTTTTCAGCCTTAAAGGCCATCTGTAGGGTACAAGATGCTTTTTTGAACTACTTGACATGAATGGTCATTGGAGGGAAAGCTTTAAGTGCTGCCTCATGGAGGTGGCTATGGAGAGACTTGCAGCCTTTTTTCTGGGCTCTCAATCAACAACTTAGGTTTTTGCCTATATAGGCTTTATGATTTCTATGATTCTGATAGTTTGCAGCTTTACTATTTTTTTTGAGGTCTGTTTGGGTAGAGTGTAATAGAAATGCATAATAGGTGATGATAATTGGCAAAATAGGCTTTTTAATGAAAAGTAAGGAGAAATGATTGAAAATATAGGTAATGATGAAAAAGTAGGTTTGTTAGAAATATGTAGTGTCACATCAGTTTAAAATGATGTGTAAAAAGATAACTAATACACCTTCACTCAAATGCAAACCCTTTGAAATGCATCCAAACAGACCCTTAGTGATGTAAGGCTTATTTCATATTTGGATTCAATGAAGAAGAAAATGGTGTTTTATAGGTTTTACGATGAAATAAATAATTATTAGCTAGAGTCCATTGAGGCAGTATTTCATTTTTTTCTGAATTATCTTTTTATCTGTGAAGTATGTTGGGTTTTCCATTTGCAGGCAAACCCGAAGTCTCCAGTGTTGTCTATAAAGCTGGTGAATGCATGCAAGAGCTGCTAAAATTGTGGAAAGAATATGAAGCTTCTCGGGATAGTAAAAATGGTGAAAGCTCTAATGATCTTCCAACTCTTGAAATCCGTATACCAGCTGAATATGTCACTGCTACAAATCGCCAGGTAATCATGATTAGCATTTTGTTTCCTTTTCCATTTTCTTTGACTTCTAAAATAATGGTTCAGCAGCAGGTAGTGTCTTATATAAACTTTGCAGTGGAACGAGTGTCATTATTGTTGGATTGTGTTGATTTTTGGAATAGCTCCATTGTTTGCTGTTACCTTAATTCTGCAAGGAATGTGCAAGGTTTTCTTAATTTTTAATTATTTACCCTAGGGCACTTTGAAACGGCAATTTGTTGCTACTGGATGTCTGAAATACTGTTTCAGGCATCCATGGGCTGAAAATGATGCATCTACATATTAGCAACTCAAGGTTGTGTGTGTGGCCATCTTTTCCCCTCAAAAGCATTTATATAAAGCTCATTGCTTGTTACTCGTTATTTTTGTAATTAGAAAGCAACCGGCAACCAGGTCCTCTTGTGAGCTTCTATCAGATGGGCTGTAGGATGGAAGGTGACTGAATGCCTTTTTAACATTCTATTTCTGTTTCTCCTATAGAATGCATAGGAGTGTGCCAGTCATATTCTTTCAATTTTACTGGTCCCTTTGTCAACCTCTGATTAGATCGATACCTACAGTGATGCAAATTGAACTTTATGCAGTGAGGGTCTTAACCCTGAATTATTTACAGGTTTTGAACACACTTTCTCCAGACTTTTTTTTACTGCATTTCCTAATGTTTTTTTGGCCTTCCCTTTTTGACTACAGCTAGCGTATTCCTAACTATGGCAGTTACTGGACTTGGTTTCTTTTGGCCAAACCATTTAATTTTAGTTTCTTCATCTTAATACCAATTGATCCCACTACTGAAATGAATTGAATACATTTGTGTCATTCTGCCCTTCCATCTTGCTACCTATCCATCTCAATGCACTTTATTCCTAACAAGTGCAGTTCCTGCCCTCAGTTTCTTATGGCCAAATCAGCAATGTCTGCACTCGTCTTGTTACCAATTGTTGCTACTACTGAAATTGAGTCAAATACAACCTTTTAATTCTTTCCTTCGTCTTGCCACATGTGCATGGTGGTGCCCTTCATCTACAGTTATCCTATGAGTATCTAGTTCCTTGACCAGTTAGCAGCTTTCCTATTGAATTTTCCCTTTGGCAGGCAGTTCTATTTTGGCAGTCATAGGTGCTTACTTGTTATGTAACTGATCTTTGAATGCCTTTCTTGAGAGAAATATTCTTGGTTTTAGCATCAAAGATTCATAGAAGCTATTTAATGTACTTACTCTTTTTCTTTTCTTTTCTTGTTTTAGTCATCTTTTTCCTTTTCTTCTTCTTATTTTTAACAAAGATAGCTGATTCTTATTCCTTCTCCTGTTTGGGAAATTGGCTGGATAGATATTTTCTTAGATTGGATTGCAAATACCATTTTTTATCATAAAATTCATGTGTTGGATCTGGGATGGCATTTTCTTAATTCGTAAATTCTTGAATAAAGATATTGCTTATTTTTGTTATTTGCAGGTTAGAGGTGGCCAGCTATGGGGCACCGATATTTATACTGATGATTCAGATCTTGTTGCAGGTATGAAGTTTGATGTAGAGCCATAAATCAGATTGGATGTTTATTCATTTCATCTTGGAGCATATATCTTATTTCCTAATATGTTTCATTTTTCTTCTTTCTTTTCCAGTTTTAATGCATACTGGTTATTGTCGTCCAACTGCATCCCCTCCACCTGCCATCCATGAGCTCCGTGCAACAATTAGAGTGCTACCTCCACAAGATTGTGAGCTCATTTTCAATTTAAGCACAATTCTTGGCCCTTTTCAAGATTGTTATTTTGGACGATAATACTGTATAGAATTTGGTAATATTCATCTTGGGGCAAAATTTAAATAGATGTGTTTATGAAATCTATAATCTATAAATGAAACATCAAATCCCATTCTTTCTCGGTTGTCTTATGTCAGCAAAACTGGGAACCACCTTTTAAGAAGTCAAAAAATGTGCCTCAGTGATGCCTCTCTGAGCTTCATGAATACTGCTATCACATTCCACTCTATATTTGAATCTAGCCTAGTCTGAGTTTATCATCCATCTAGTTGCATATGATGGAAGCTACACAATTTTCATCTGGTTGATGTTGCACTTTTAATGTCCTGGTGATGTAGGCTACACTTCAACATTGAGGAACAATGTTCGTTCTCGTGCTTGGGGCGCTGCAATTGGTTGTAGTTATCGTGTTGAACGATGCTGTGTTGTGAAGGTGTGGATCTTGTTATCTTTATGTATGAAGGAATCAATAATTTAATCTTTTATTATTTATTTTTGTGTTATTATTCTTGAAATCTCTAGTAGTTAATATTTCAGAGTACTATAAATTTGCTTTTGGTTGTTATAAGTTCCTTATCTTTTGAAAAGGAGGTATTCCTGGAATTTAGAGACATTTGGCAACCATTTAAGTGTTATCAGACTCATCATCCTAGTTACTAGATGCTCAAATCACTAGGTTGCATATTACTAGTCCGATACTGCTGCTAGCTAATTTTGTTGCATTCTGCAGAAAGGAGGTGGGAGCATTGATCTTGAGCCTTCTCTGACGCATACATCAGCAGTGGAACCAACTCTTGCTCCAGTGGCTGTTGAGAGACCTATGACTACAAGAGCTGCTGCTTCGGTAAATTTTCTATGGTTTCGTGTGTTTATGTTCTTCTTTCAATTTGCTTCTTGAAATTTAAGGAAATTAAAAATATGTTCAACCTGTGGATGACTTTGTCACGCATATTTGCTGGTTTGGTTGGTGTATCTTTGGACATCTATACAAAGAAACTTACTTCAAAATGTAGGCACTGTGGTGGAAGCTCTTTGAACTGATTTGATTTGTTCTTCCAACAGTTTAAGCTGGAAAAGTGGCTTGGGGTAGCCATTGTTTTGTTACAGTGACACTTTCTTACCATTGCCATTTCAAGAATCATTGCCATTGGTAGTTGAAGACAAGTTAGAGTTGATAAAATCTAATGTGATGCAGCAGGTTACAATACTACTGAGAATCTGATGCTTCAGCTTTGCTTCCCGTTGTTGATCTATAAACATGCTGGTATTAGTTGCAAGGCTAAAATATGTTGCCAAACTTCCAGCTCACTATTTATTTTTATTTTTTAAAGACCTGAAAATTTTACGCTTATTGCACGTAGAATCTATTCCCAGAAAAGAAAAATAGAATTCTGATAGTTTTGTCTATAGATTTTTTCCCTTACAGTCAATCATTGCAAGTCTTGATGATAATGATTATCTTTCTTTCTCTTTGCTACAAAATTGCTGAGAATAACTTGATGGATTTTCTTTTCTAGAATGCATTGCGGCAGCAAAGGTTTGTTCGCGAAGTTACAATACAATACAACCTATGCAATGAACCATGGTATGTTGCCTGTCTCCTCCTGAGATATGTGAGATATTTTGTGCTTTTGATATATTACTGGTGTGAACAAGAGTTTACATTATCATTGTTTTGTTGTCGAAACAGTTATGATGCTTTGATCACTGCAGTGTAAAAGCTCAAATTCTACCATTCTAATGTTGTTAAGGAATTTTCTTGTGCTTTTCAACGTGCTATAAATAGAAGCTTTTTGACATTTTAGTTTAGTTGTAAATGTCTTGGGTCTTACAGATGGTAATTCAGTTAGAGCCTATTTGTGTTTACTCGAACCAAATGGAAACTTGATTTTTTTGGAGATAAGATTTGTGAGTAGTCTTGTTTCCCTGCCAGAGTTTCAATGGGTTTGATCTGAGGGCCTGTTTGGATGATAGTAAGAAAACAAACAAATGAAAAAGAAAAAAGAAAGATAGTGGTATTTTTTATGTTGTGCGCCATTTTTGCAAGTTTTTTCCAGCCACAGGAAATTCAAAAAAAAAAAAAAAAAGAAGGAAGAAGATGAGGAAGAAGAAAAAAGGGGAAAAAAAAAATAAAATCATGTGGTTGCTGTACTTGAACTTTTGGAGTTTTTACCATTAAGATATAGACATGATTCTAATTCTCTTCTTTTTCTCTTTATCTATCTATCTGTTTACAGTTTGGTGATGCCTAATATTTGATTGCAATTCATCCATTAAGTGATTGTTGAACTCACTTCACTAGCTATATGGCCTGAGAACTGCAACAGGGTTAAATACAGTATAGGTGCAGTTGCTGATAAAGGATTGAAGAAGCCTCTCTACACATCCGCACGTTTGAAGAAGGGAGAAGTGCTGTATGTAGAAACCCATTCAAACAGGTAAATCTGAATAGATGTCCGTCCATCAAACTGAAAATATAGTTTGTCATTTCAAGGTAGAAAATTTGCATCCAACTTATATCGATTGATTACAAATTGAAATTGTGCTGTGTATCTAATTTAAGGGAAAATTGTGAAAGTCGAAAATAACTTGCCATTTTTCAAAGATCGGGTACCTGCTATTCTAATATGCAAAGGAAGAACACAAGAATAGAAAACGACTATTGTGGACTGTTTCTTCCTATTTGTTGTATAAATTTGATGTCTATGCTTGTTTCCAAGTCTATTTCTTGGTCTTGACATTTATCATGCATTCATCTTGGTAAGTTCTAGAATACCGAAACCAATGTGCATAGGAAAGCATTACAAACACATTTTTGAATCCTCACCCCAAAAAATCATAACCTTGTGGCAGCTAGTTGTTGCCCGACTTTGATTATCGTTTGGAAGGTTCATCATCTACCTCATTCCAAGCTAGGGAACTAGGTATAGTTTTCCTTCACCATACAAATCCAATAATTCTGCATAGTATCTGAATCTTTGCTGTGGCAACGATTGTTGAGAGGGGATACAGCATTTGTCAATTGTTATTATGGCTGACATCATGCAAATTGAGAAACAAGCATTGCTATATTACTTATTTACACAATTTTAATCACTTGTCTTGATCACATTGGAAGAATCATTTGTGCAAACTCCCACCCTCGACCCCCTTGCTTCATTTGTGAAATGCCTGATACCATTTTAGTCACTTTATTGTCTACGAAAAGTGATTTTTGATTGTATGAACTGATGAGCAATTTGAACCCGTGATCCTTGAACCAAGAAACTGAGATTAACAAAAGAAGAAACAAGAAAGAAAAGAAATAAAAAAGCTTTACCTGTGCAATTGGGAAACATGCCTCTCGAAATCCTTCTTTATGCTCTTCTGAAGCTGAGAAGTAATTAGAAGCCACCAGACTGTAAAGTTTCAACTTTTCTGAAACAGAAGCTATTTTTATGGTTAACATTCTGTGCACCATTCTTAAAGGATGTTGGTAGTGAAGCCAAACTTCTGTGGATATAGTTGTTTCATTGACTTCCTAAAATTATTTATTGACAGAATGTATTAAGTTGTTCTAACAATTTCTTAATATGGTGATGATACAATATTGTAGATCATACCTCTTCCAAAGCCAAGTTCTTCTGCACATGATTGGCATGCTATCCCCTAGAGCATAGTTAAACTTCCAATTGAATGTGCAACAGTTTTCATTGTCGCACTTCTCATTGAACATCAGAAACCAACTCGTAATCTGATTTTTGGGACAGTAATTGAAACAGCACTGCCGACCTTAATTTTGCGGGTTAGCTTATATCATATTTCTATGGGGCAAGTATGGTGAACATCTAAACTGTCATTGATGAAGATCATGCAGGACACAAATCTAGCAGCCCAGTAAAGTCTTGTTTGGTCCAACCTGCTTAGCACTCTGATTTT